>JAULCC010051983.1:0-15006 GCA_032358795.1 Nuttallia obscurata | reverse complement strand
TTTTGACAGTGTGTACGGTTGGACGAAACAATAAAATGTAAGCCTACAAGGTCGATGTAATGTTGCAATTTTTTTATTTATACAATAATCGTTGTTATTGTATGCAACTGGTGAATGATAACGCTTAAAAGTTACCACTCCACCAAACAGTTATTGCGTACAGAAGCAGGATGTAAGCAGTGAGATGTGTGTGTGTGTGTGTGTGTGTGTATGTGTGTGTGTCCATTAGACTCATGTTCCTGTTTATGTAATAACTAATATCTTACATTCGTATTTATTAATTATCATTTTCATTAAACTCGATGACTAAAACCGACATGACTTTCGCTATTTTGGCCAACTCGATTACAAGAAAGATTAAATAAAAAACAACATGAATGTATGATCTTCTATGAACCATATTAAACAAACGTAATTGTTAAGATATTTTAAATGTAAGCATACACCTCGTTTGATAAATCCGTTAATGTCGCGTAACTCATCAGAAGAGAAAATTGATTAGGATTTGATATATTATGCTTTTTTTTATGGATGATTGAAGAAGGAATTTTCATCACACACTTGAAAATGAAATGTCACGATGCCATGGTAACGGATTGAGTGGTCGCATTCTTTAGGTATGCAAACTTCAATCACGCATCGCCTAATTATTCAACCGAGGATCTCTATAATTTAAATGGAGACTATGATTAAAGATAAATACGTTCCAATTTATGCCTGTCACATATGTAAAGCTTCTGAACTGCTGTTTTCATGACATATTACTTCTGAAATTGTTACACGTAAAGCATTTAAATCAGCTTTTAAATTTACATGCAATAAAGACAGTCCACAAAGTGTGCAGTATATAATACTTAAGCTACAATAATATCACCCAAATTATAACAAACAAGGCTAAATGAATTATATGCACCACGGACCCTTTCCCCTTATATTCGAACGATTTTTCAAAAACAGTTTTATGTACGAATTACATATACTTAACAACATTATATTAAAAAAGATCATGTCCGAGTGGGATAGCCATATTTAGCTGTGAATTTTTGTTATGTTATAACATTTTGAAATTAATGATTTAAATGCCAAACTATTTTCATTGGTTTATTGAATATACAAAGCATTTATTATGCACTGTTTCTTCTAAGTACTGTGTCGTCTCATAAATGATGTAATTTGATTATAATGATACGTAAAAAGTTCCACCTCAGTTTATTCATTAGCTTGATCAACGAGAGGTAGTAATTGTTTAAAACATAGAAGAGTTACACCCTATTTACCAAAGGTTTCTCATTTATATAACCTTAACATAAATGATATACTTGTAGATAAAGCATCTTCAGGCTAATTGAAATAAAGTCTCTCATCATTTCAAGTTCCGAAATGATATCGATAAAAATAATAATGTTTTGAAAGTATAGGAGGCGAAGTATCAATCATAGAGAGGAGAGTGTGTTTGAACTATTATGTACAACTTCAAACATAGCTCTACAACAAAAGTAAACTCAGTAAACTCAAAATATGGTTTGATATTTTCATTTAATAACACTCTTGTTATTACCATAGTATTTGATATTATTTAAGCTTATTGACAAGGCATGTCTGACATTAAACACTTACTGATTTTATTCACATAATTTCATTTTACAGAATATTCAGAGATACAAACAGACTTATTGAATACACTGGCTGACTTGAATTATTAATAACAACTAGACGGGCCATACATGAAGTTGTACGCAGGTGTTTATCGGACGCTGTCGCTGGTCTTATGGAAATAAAATATATGCAAACCACACAAAACGCATCTCATAACAGTACAAATATATTTGCAAGAGTCTAGTCGTTATGTCATCTGTGTAATGTTGCAGATAAAATATTAGGCTGAATCAGAGCCAAGTTATTAATGGCCGAGACGATAAGCTATATATTTGTTTATTTTTTAGATATTTCACAGACAGTTTTCTTCTATATGTACAATTTTTCATTACATTCCAACATGAAATTCCTTTTTCAAAATAAATTAAGACAATTTTAAAGGCCAGCCAAGAAACCATAAGTATTTATTTCTATCAACAAGTAACATTTAACCCTTAGCCTACTAACCGCGACCGTGATAGAATTTGCAAACAGCTCGGATCGACATTTTTTCCAGCAGGCTATGGGTTAAAGGTATTTATGGCTATTCTCTAAGTGAATTTCTAAACTTAAAGCTGACTTCCCAGTGCCACGAGGATATACTTGATGAATAGTTCTTACTAAACGTCTTGCACTGTAAGCGCCTGTGTAATAATGTAACAAAAGAAAATATACAAAATGGTAAAACTATTGTACATGTTAATGAAGACAGGATATGCTATTTACACGAAGATGTCATATAAGCAATGGTGTGTGTTCTGTCAATTTCAAGTACCCGTCTGATATAGTATATCATCGTAATCAAACAGGACCGCCACAGTTGTCTGACTTTCGTGGCGGCATCCTTTGAACATTCCACTGTAATCACATACAATATGTTGTTTCTCTCCATCTTTGAAATAAAATGTATGTAGAAACTATGTATTGATATACCTCCTTATATTCAGAAATAAGTATGCACCTCTTAAAACCAGCAGCTCATATTTATAAAAGACGGGAGCCATAATCGTGCCATCGTATTGTCATATTTTGGACAAGGTTAGTCCTGTGTATCAAGTAGGAGTTATGACATTGTCACACACACTTAGGCACACTATATCAGTAAACCCACGTTATTACTGACCAGCCAGAAAACAACAATTTAAAAACATTCAAATGACTAGGCGGATTATGTAATCGTTACTATATGTTAAAAAAAATGAAATGGAAACGCTGCGGCGTTGATAAAGAGGTATTTTAGACTTTGATTATGTGGACATCAAAACATAGATGTTTATTCCTTATATGAAAAAACTTCATGAATATTCTAAAACTGCAAACTCAGTTCAAGTATATGCTCAATATACAATATTTACACCTGATATAATGCGCTAAGCATTTTAGTTTCAGTACCCTTTTTATTCAAGAATATCGTGATTTTGTCTTGTTCCGACACTTACTCGGCCTGCGTTCATATATACCCGTTTATCTGTTTAGTTATAACATAATGTGTACCTATATTTAGCATCACATCGTACGCCAAATGTCAACATTGACTACAAAGAGACGTTTGTTGTATCTTCTTCACATATCCACAAACAACTTTCTTCTTGTCATTCACCTAGTTTGAAAGTCTTTTCGCCAAGTTAGAAATATATTTAAATCCATACACTGAAATTGTCTGTAAAAGATATTCAGGCTACACATCCATTATTCAGTTACATAAAAAGATTTTATCACAATCAAATGTGTAACATCTTCTACACATTACAGTTCCACTCATATATCTTGCGACAAATTTGCATAATATTCTTTATTGTTAAATCTGTCAATATCGCTTGACCATCAAACACAGTAGGTTGTAAATTTCTCGATTATTTCACACGCAATTTTTCACAGTGTTCCATCCAAACGATGACAACCAAAACGTCAATACACATATAAAAGCAATGTTTGACGTGTCACGTGAAGATGTAATCGAAGGACAAGCTGCACTTGACTGGCTATCCGGAACTGGGTACTCTGCAAAAAAAGCAAAAGAAGGTTTATATTCGACATTATTTAAAAGAACTTGTATATATTGTTGTATATATTGTAGTGTTATTTTCCTGTTTCTGTATTATTTGCTGTATAATGTGTTTACGTATATGCAACTAGAATAGCGGTTACAAGTATAGAAGTAAACATTTTAAAACTGATATGAACAACAGCTTATAATTTGACTGTATCGTTGTCGAATCTATTCAATAATACTTATGACATATATAAGAGAAAAGCAATATCTGAATTAAACTTATAAGTAACACCAGTAATTGACATTCTTTGTACTTTTCAATAAAATGAACTTATCAAATAGCTATATGTTTACAATACCAAAGGCATATATTCAAAATAAAGGTGATGTTTCAAAAATAAAAAAATGTACAACTGCAATTAAACAATTGACTCCAACAAAAACACTATGTCATTAAATCGGCATCAAACATTGTCGCTACCAATAAAGTTATGCGTTGAAAGAACTTGTTCTATTATATCAGCCTATTCAATAAACAATTAAACAATGCTTTTTGAACGGATGCTTATTTCTGGACAATGTCTGGTCTATGCAAATTTAATGACAATGTGATGATGACATGATTCAAGCTTATAGGAAATACATAGATACAAGAATAATTTAACACGAGAATGCCAAAACAGGTGAAGCAATTTACACATGCATAACGCGGCTTACCGCTGATCGTTCCTCCTTTGTGGGTTGAACAAAGAAGAGAATTCAGCAGTGGATTTAGAAGAAGAAAATAAAACATATGTTGAAGTATCAGGAAAGGTTAAAATGCAAAATATGTATTGAACAAACTTGAATTTCGACAGTAGTTGAGACCTCATCATATCTCTCTTTGATATGGGATCTTTCGATGTGCCAACGAAATGTAACGTGATTATAGTTCAAATACTCATCGTATTTTATTCGGCACTTAAATGTTTAGATAAGGCGAGTTTGCCAACAAAATTGCATTTTAACGTCCCGTGCCTTCAGGTAGTTATTTACACTGAATTTAATGTACTTAATGATGAATCAATGTTGACTTTAAATATCTCTCTCTATCTCTTCCTCTCTCTCTCTATTTATATATGCAGATGCGTCATGTTCTTGTAACCTATACCGCGGTCATCTTGTATTTAACCATTTGTATATGCATTCGTTAAACTAACCGATATCTAAAGAAGAACTGTTATATTCTAATTTGGATAACTATTTTATCTGCAAAAACAAATTGTTTATTTCAAACTGCGACAAGGGTCTTGTTTTTTGAAAATTATGGTGCGTAAGAAAAAAGAAAGAAAATACAACAAGGCATGCAAGACATTAAAAAAGAGATCCTACCATATGACATAGGAAATGGGTGTTACGGAAATTGCCCAAACACTTTTTAGATCAAATGTTTAACAATGTCGGAATGAGAGACTTTTCGGGCGAATAGTATAACCAAATATGTTCCTTCGGCGCTATATGACCTTTAAAGTGTTGAGTTGCCATTAAGTCCAACTCAATCAATTAAACAACATACTTTCCTCTATTGTATTTGTCTGTTAACTTTCGAAACAATATCTAATGCAAATTGTTTATCTGTTTCTTAAGAAGGCACTGTATATGCTATTAAAGGCATAGTAAAGCTCAAAATTGCAATAATTGGATGTATTATGCAGGTTGAACGAGTAGTATATCACAATTCGGTCTCCAAAAGCACATCATTGTTGACATGTTGAACGCTGTTGAAACGAATCAGATCCCCTCATATATACTTGGAAGTTGCTTTTTAAACATTATTATATTTTTTATGCACACATGAATTGTAAACATTAATTAAATCACGTCACAAGACGTGATCGTAATATTTAGCCATAATTCAAGGGCATCATATATACCTTTAGAGCTGCTTAATGTATAGACTACCTTTGACTACTGTGATAGTAAAACCAGAAATTGACATACTGATATATCGATTACAAATGGTGGGTGGAAATTGACATACCAATCTACATATGTTCAGCGACAGATTTTATCCATGATTATGCACACATGCACTAAATAACGCGATTTTAACATGTTTTGAGCTTTATAATGGCTTAAAAAAAACAAATCATTTGTTAAAACTGTAGAAATGAGGCTAACTTGTTTGGACGATTAAATGTACACGTCTTACTGATTAAAATAATGTTAGAACATTCCATTTCATATGAACGGTTGTCCATATATACGATGTCTTGTATTCCTGTGTATATTTTTAAAATAATTAGATATGCATTACAATTAAATATCAGTCCAAAACAAGTCGTCCAGTAAACTAAAACAAAGAGGATCGCGCTTTTTGATATCATATCCATTATATTAAATTAATTATCTACCTATATTACATAATACTTTATATAAACACATGTTATATTCGTGTGACATAACGTGTCCATGACAACCGTGTATTTTAAATTTCATTTAATAAGATTTATGATGGTAACTAGGGTATATTAAATTTATTAAAACCATTCCTTAAATTAAGACATCAAGATATATCGATAATGTATTAACAAGAAACGACCTGAATGTGGAAATGGTGCATCACACTATCTATGTTTGTGAAATTGTTATGTTAGTCAGTTTAGTAGAAGTCACATAAAACAATTGCACGTAATAATGTTGTAGATTATATGATTTAATTATCACTTGCACTGATATTTTAATTTGAACAGATTTTTTCACTGAATCTAAGCAGAAGTCATACATAAAAAATAGCAAGTATTAGGTATGAAACTCATATGAATCAATAACTATTTGCATTGTTTATTTTACTTAAACAGAATGATTTGCTGAATAGCAAAATTGAAAGTTTTTACTGTTATTAAGTTTTTATTGTTACTGAAAGACGTAGTGCAATTGAGAATGATAAAGTATACATACCACGTTTGCCATGTTTTGAATCTGCTGCAATATGACAAGAAAACCTCTGGTTAATATATAATCAACATGTCAGTCATGATAAATTGCAGGCATCAGCCAGGCTTTTACGGATGTGCAATGGATGCAATGTAATTATTACAACTATAAATGGATCGGCTGCATATCATTTACTGTAACATCAGAGATATCTCTAATGATAGGATTCGTGCGTATATTTAAGCACATATACTTATATACACCAAGACGTGACTACAAAACGAAAGGACACAATTCAAACCCTGATGGGATATATTGGAAAGCTCAGCTCTTACTACTTCCTGTCATAACGTGAATTTAATTTATCTAGCTTTCGGCAATCAAGTTTGTTAAACCAGAACAGATTTCGCATCTTAGAAGTTTGGATTTCATTTTGTGTTTGCACAGATAGGTAGGTGTTTTCTGAGCATGCACCAAACAAACTCAAATAAACTAAATATAAACACTTGTCAACACCGAGACATCTGTCAAAGCACAACTAAAAACAGACTATAAAAAGTAAGTGGAGCTGGTACTTAAATCAGTACTCCTATAAATAAATCAGAAAAAAATATTTGGCTATAAAGAAACGAAACAACGTTACACAAATACTACAATTCTTATATCAACTCGAAATACATACTGGGTGTCCAAAACAATGTAAATGTTAACCTTTATTTCAAAACTTCAGTAATGCAGGATGGCTCTTATGAAAACAGTGCTTATAACAGTGGTTTCTTTGTCAAAAATACTATTAATATTAAAACAAATGCAGAGTGTTTGTACTTTTGAAGGTTTAGCAAGAAATGGAAACAGGGTATTGTTTTGTACACCCTTGTATATCAGTGGTTATGAAAGAACAGCTGGTTCTATATAACACATGCGTATGAAAACAGTGAACATTCAGACAATAATATAAGAAACCAAGGAGACCTATGGATGATGCAAAAAACAAGTTATTACCTTGGTCATTAACATCTCTAATTATCGGCTTTGTATCATCTGGTGGACTTGTCGGTAAAACTGCTGTGTCAATAGGATAACAGTTTCAGAAGATAAACGATAGAATGCCTTTTAATGCATAAAACAATCGGAAGAAGGTCGTTTTAAACTGATGAAGTTATGTGAAATAGCACGCGAAAATTTGGCAAAGAAATAAAACATAACTGAAGCAGCGTGTGGTTTATATAGTCTAAACTCGCAACTGAGACAATTTCAAAAATAATACATGTACAGGTATACCTAGCTTAAACTTAGTACAGAAAGCTTGTTTGGCTCCTCCCAAAACAGTACAATCTTACTGAAGTTTAAATGTGCTCTCTTACAAATGTCAAGGTGTCGACAAAACAATAAAATACTAATATACACAAATAAAACTTAGGAAACAACCGACCTTTTAAATTTTACATGCATTTTTACAATCAAACAAAACGACCATTCTGTCTCAATTTTGTATAATATAGGTCAGTTATGTCTGAGATCTAACCAGCAAGGATTATACATAAACAGAAGCAGATCTAATAAATCCCATTTTTTCAAAATTAATTACTCTAATTGCTTTTGTCATTCGCCCTTTGCAGTAACAATTAAAAAGCCGGTTTCCACAACATAATTTCCAAAAAAAAAGGAACGGTGCAGTGGGAGTAGCTCTAAAGTACCTAAACCTGTCTGGCCGGTGTTGATATACTTTTCTCCTTCCGGATACTTAGATCTTGGACTCTTTGGTGAGGACTTACCTTTCCAACGAAAATAACAGATTTTTGTATTTATACGTGCATAACCCTTTAAAATATAAACCGTGTGTATTAAAGCAATCCAGACAAAAACCGGTATTCACTTGCTGGTTAGATTCATACAGATTATGCGAAGTATTTGAAATGTGAGGTATGGAAATAAATTGTCAATTTAGCAGTCAGTCATTGGTTTAGATTAACATCTTATTGGTATTTTAACCTTATATATTTAAAATAAAACAACTTATATTTCATTATCTGACAAACTTTTAAACCATTCATTATCCATCTATTACATACACTACTTTCTAACCATTAATTATCCATGTGTAACATAAACTATTCCACATATGCTTTTAATATTTATGCAAACGCTTTTGACAAATTAAACAAGACGGCCATGAGGGAACTGAAGGCGCTCATCTAAAGATGGTAGCAATGTTTCATAAAAAACGGGGAAAGGTTCAGCATATGAACAAACTGAGAAAAGAATTTGTATATGATGTTACAAATAAAGAAGTTAAGGTCTAGAATGTATGGTCACAGAGGAGAAGATTTGCTAAATCACTATCTTATTTAATGTAAAATAAGATGCCCCTAAGTCGGAACCATATTTGACCCAGGGTCACCATTTGAAAAAAAACTTGGTAAAGGACTGCTAGGGTATGGTACAGGCAAAACAGTTAACCTCTGTCATTTGTATTTTCAGAGAAGAAGATTATTTAAGTTTTTTCTATAAACATATTAGGAAACCTTGCGCCACCCCAAAAGCGGCAATGTAGTTTTACTGGTCGTAATAGTTTGAACAATCTTTGTAGACGATATTCAAGAAAACCTATTGCTAAATTAGTTTTAAATCTGGTCACTAGTTCTGGAGAAGAAGATCTTTAAAACATTTCACTTCTGTTGACATGGGAACCAGAGCTCTGCATTGAATCTAATTCTTTGACCAGGGACCACCTAAGAAACACTCATGAAAGTTTTTTTGTTTAATCAAATTTTGCCAAGCTGCATAGGAGACGTCATTTTAAGCAATTGATAACGGACGGACGGACAAACGACTGACAAAGACTGGTCACAATAGCCTACTACCATAAGCCTGTGTCCCAGGTGAACTATGGAACAGGCAAGTTTTTCAAAGTCATGTAGGTTGATGTCTGAGCATGGTTATATTGCCGTAAACAAATATGAATATGATCTATTTCATTCACAAAGTAAATAAATTGTTTGATCAAACAACTCAGTATAATTCTAATGCAACTTTTTTGTAACAAGCGTTTGGATTGGGTAATCGGTCTAAATTTGCGACATATAAATCTACGATATACGTCGGCAAATCTTCAAGGACAGCGCGGTTATCCCCTTAATAGCATGTCGACTTTAGCAGTTGAACATTTAGTGTCACAAACAAAAAAAGCTCTTGATTTGCAAAATTTGCTTCCATGAACTTTTTCTCGAATACTGAAAACTGATAGGGATATGTTGGTAAAATGGTATTGATTATTGTAAGATCAACACGGGGTTCTTGTTAAAACACAATGTTGGATGTGACATCAGTTTACATATAAATCATTTGATATACTTGAATAATACATGTAGCAGAAACATTTACCTTCGGATGAAAGAAAAATACATATTCATTCTCTATGACTATATTAACCGTCGACTTTCGAAAAATTCAATAAATTAATAATAAAATAAACACTACTTAGTCGATATGATGTCCGGCCTAGAATATCGCGTTTGATTAATATTGCGTGATTCTGATATAAAAACAAATGTTTCAGGTAAATAGATTGTCAATGGTTTCACCTTTGAAAGTCTAGCGAATATAACATTATAAAAAAGTCATATTGTTGTGATCTAGTGTTTCAGTGCAGTTTTTATCATCTCACGTCCAAGAGTCTTAATAGTGTACAACCATAACTAAAGATAACCCAGACTGTTAACAGCCAAAAAAGTTTCCTGTTTGGTTTTTTCCTCAGGGAGGCGATAGGTTCAACGCCGCATTACTATCAATATGCATAGAATAGTATACGATAGAACATTGTTTAAATATGTTTGAAACGTATTATGAGATAGAGACGGTACGATAAGCACAGTTAATACCTACCATTTAAAACAATCACTTTTTTACTTATGACCGCCAAATCCGAACCGGAGCCACTTCTGCAAATATAATGCCCGTTGTCGTCCATTGTACTGTGATCAATCTCCAAAATACTGTGTAATGTTCTTGTCTCATACACACTAAATTTATGTATATAAACTCCCTTCGTCTGGTCCTGGTTAATAATTCTACCATCTTTAAACCAGTCAATGTCAGAAGGTGTGAAAACATCACCTGTAGCATTACATGTCAATCGAATGCTATCTCCCTTTTCAACGAACTCTTTTCCACCCATCTTGATAGCTTGAAATGTTAAATAAATTACATAAGTAAAACAATATCTTGTAAATGAAATGTTAAATGTTCTTCTTTATCAAATCAAAGTCCCGTTTTGGATTTTATCATTTTGATTTATCGGAAATGATTTTTAACATTAAACTAACTTCTAAAATGCAAAACTAACCATGTGTCTATGATGTGTAAATTCAGTGTCTGGTTAAGATGACGAATAGCATTTATTTCAACGTAAAACAGAATTCTCGAACTCATTACATTCAATTGTCCTTCAATATCGCCTAGACATAAACCAAGGTTTCACCGTTATATATTCATTGCGACAGCACTAGGATCTTATTAAATGAAATGCCCTGTTCTTAAATTGAAAATTTATGTCTGTTTCAACAATGAAATAGCCAAATCGGCCTCAAGCTTGTGTCATTTGCACGGACAATCGATAATGTATGGATGAAGAAGTTTTATTCTTACCATCGTGCTTTGGCTTCGGACCATCTGAAAAGATAAGAAACACGAGAACGTTAAGATTGATGAAACATTTGAAGTATTGAATGCATATTTCAATATGATTTCTTTTTTATTGATCTACTCACATTATCCATTCTACCCAAACCTTTTAACAAATATCAAACCTTTCGTTTACTGAAATTTCTGAAACGCAATCCTCTTGGTCATGAAAGTTGCATATGTGATGAAACAAGAGTGTATGGCTGTTTGTCGCTCCTGTTAAATATTTGAATGCACACACTGCATTACCTCGAAGAAAAGGCTTTCATTTGGCAAAACCATGTAAAGGAACAAATATAATTGAATTTTATAATGCTTGCTAGTTATATTCACTTACCGCACTGGTAAGAGTAAAGCATGCAAACAAAAATACTGTTCTCAACGACCTAAAAGTAAAGTGACTGTTTATCTGTTTACATTTCTGTGTTACATGGGGCTTTTCGAGTTTGAAATATTTTCCATACATATACGACTTTGTTTTGGAAATAAAGTCAACTATGTAACTGTTACTAAACAAAGCCGAAACAATCAAGGTGACAGCAGAGGGAGGTTGTTCTACTATATCTGTCACATTACTAATATGAACCACAGTTTTTCGTTCAAGGTGTCTATTTCCCTGATATATGTCCCAAAATTATAACACATGTTCCCCTGCCAGGTTTTTATATTAATTTTAACTTTTGTTTGGTGCTACATATCCTGGAGTGTATGTACCAAATATCAGATATGTGTTTTACAACGAAGACTGACATGTATATCAATATTAGATTATGACAAAGCTTAACTGCATCTATAATGAAGGCCATGATACATGAAGACAATAAAAGGTTATAAATTTACCTATAACATTGAGCAGAACGTATCTTTTCAAGTCCTCTTTCGTGCTAATTTGACACTCGTATAAGCCGGCGTGATGCAGTTGCACGTTCTTTATTACCAAATTCCATTGGTGTTTCATTTCTACATTTTCTACGCTAAAGGACTTATCAGCAGCAAACACCATTTTTCCAACGGTCAAAATCTGATGATCTGAGGTCTTCCAAATAATCTGAATAGAAGCAAGGGAAAATTATGTCACAATAGAGTAAAGCTTTTGATTAAAAGTTGGTACGGTAGCAAACGGCTTTTCTAGAAACACGTCAAATGCTGAAATGACACACTTGTATATTCCAATACTCGCTTATTTGACACCGACATAACAGTACATTATTTTTGGGTTGTTCTGAGAATATATAATTTACGATGTCGGTGATGATACTGAAATTTCCTTGATAAGTATGACGACAACCTGCAAGTTAAGCATAACTGATGAGGTAAATATAGAGCGGAAATATAACAAATGACTTGAAATGACTCAAATGGCAAGCGGAAATATAACAAATGATCGAAATGGCAAGCGGTAATATAACAAGTAGACGAATTCACGAGTGGAAGCATTACAAACGAGCGAAACTAAATGCGGAACAAGAACTAATGGACACGCTAATGGGCGGAAAAAAGTAACCACCAAGAGAAACTATATGTGTTATATGATAGCGTATGGGTAAGGAGTTACGAGCTAACACAACAAACAAGTGAGTATAAGACCTGATCTAAAGTAAGACAGAAAATATATGTTTTAAGAAATAAAATGTGGGTGGTATGTTTTGTTGAGCTATGGTCTTTGACAGCTACATCTTTATTAATTAAACTTCGTCAATATTGCATTCCCCGGGATAAAGAGCATGGAAAAGATAGTCTGTTTGGTGTATAAATCTCTCGTAATATATATATTCATGGTTCATATTTTAACAAATATATGTTTAAAGAAATGAAATTTTGTATATATGTGGAGATGGCAGTATGTGGCTGATATGTTAGTTGAACTATGGTTCAAGACAGATACACCTATATATATTAAATATATTAAATAATGACCCTGTCCAAACTTTGCCGGTTTCATAAGCAGAAAAAAAATTCAAGCCAAACATTCGTACTTCCCAATGTATAGGAAACAAGCATTCATCTTCACTTCACCGATTTATTTTCGGCGTTTAATACTGTGGAGGTGTCTGGGAGATCGATATAGCATACAATAAAAGTTAATTCAGAAAATGTTTTCGACATGAAGATTGATATTTCAACAGTCAATAGCAAATGATATATATCTTTTCTGGTTTTATATTTATATAAAGGGTTACAAAGCATTCGCCGTGTTCGGCTCTTTAACCCATATCCACTATATCATCGCTTACTGACGTATAATCGATGACGAATTCTAAACAGCGACCGAAGAGTCATTGTCGAAGTCACTTTAGATATGAAATGGGAGAAGTCTCTTTCATTACACGTATTACAAGGAAAGTTATAATTTAATTGTTTAAAATCGCCGAAACTCTCCCGAGGGCATCCCATATATTTGCGAGGCTTTGTATTCCTAAAGCGAGGTACATCAATGCCAATTATTATCCTACTTCGAATATACAACAGGACAGATAGCTGACTCAACAATCAATCGAACACGCTTGAAAACGTTTGATTGTGACATATTCAATGAAGATAAGTATAATTCGATTTCCTCAATAACCGCTCAAACCTATATGCTGAAGTCATAATCCAACATCTCAGTCATGTTTGATAGACAGAAGTGCCTGAATATGTTCACAAGGGATCATGATTGTAAATGGACGGAACATAAACCATTATTGATTGGTTCTTGAGGCCATTTTTTTTTCTATAACACTTATAAAAGAATTGTCCAAGGACTTTAAATAGTTGTTTGTGTTGTATAGCGAACAACAGGCATTTTACTATAAAAAGGTCTGCAATACATAAACGCTGGGTGCATCTTCGAAATTAGCAGCAACCTCAATGGACGTTACTTTTGTATTGAACGATAGACGTATAAAAGTGAACTTAATTAGAATAGATAAATCAGTGTTAAATATGGGCGATAACTTTTGCTTATTTAAAGAGTACAACCACCTCCCTAGCAAACAAATAATGTGGAAAGTTAAAACTTAAACAATGTTATTTTATACACATCATACAGTGTTTACAAGTATCATAAACAAATACATTTATTTTTAGGTCAATTTCAGCTAGCCCGATCTAACCTTGCTAATTTCACTAGAGGCTAAGTTGACACGATAACGTTTCAAAATGCGTATTGCTGAACATTTCATATTAGTACACTTCATGAAACGGTTTTGACTTTGAACTTGAATAAGTTTCGGAAAATGTGAAAAAATTAAATGAAGGATCTATATAGCCTAGTCAATAACTGAAATAATACTATTTTCCTGTCTTTAAAAATCCGTTGTCGGTCTCAGCTGAGTTTGAGAATGAAACATTATTGTCATGTATATTTGATTTGGATGTTTAAAGTGAACTTTGAGTTGGCAATGAATATTTTGTATTGGTTTTAGTCTAAATAAGTATTTTATCTTGTTGTCATTGTTGAAACTGCAGATGAATTGCAGAAAACAATTTAAATCTCAAACTCAGCTAAGACTGAAAAATGCTTTGAGAACACGTGACCTAGACAAATGGGGAATGAGTTTGGTATCTGTGATACTTGTTAACTGTATTAACACGCAGAGCAGCGGAGTACAGTTAAGTTAAGTGCGTGATAAATTACAAGCAAATAGTCCTGGTAAACGAATGTGAGTTAACATAGTACAAATAACAGGAACATTATTGCTGAAAATCGGTGAAGAATAGAAACAAGAGGACCATGATGGTCCTGTAATCGCTCACCTGAATATCTCCATATAAGGAAACTGGCTCCACCCCCTGGT
>JAULCC010051872.1:0-15008 GCA_032358795.1 Nuttallia obscurata | reverse complement strand
GTTAGTTTCAGCTTATCTTGGGCCCTACTATTAGTCTTTACACTTTGGCCTATACTGTTAGTCTCAGCTCATCTTAGTTTGGTCCCTGATTTGAGACTCAGCTCTGCCATTGAATATGGTATCCTGACCCCTGATGTTAGTATCAATTCGTCTTCATCTCTATTGTTAGTTTCAGCTTATCTTGGGCCCTACTATTAGTCTTTACACTTTGGCCTATACTATTAGTCTCAGCTCATCTTAGCTTGGTCCCTGATTTGAGACTCAGCTCTGCCATTGAATATGGTATCCTGACCCCTGCTGTTAGTATCAATTCGTCTTCATCTCTATTGTTAGTTTCAGCTTATCTTGGGCTCTACTATTAGTCTTTACCAATTTGGCCTATACTGTTAGTCTCAGCTCATCTTAGCTTGGTCCCTGATTTGAGACTCGGCTCTGCCATTAGATATGGCTCATCTTGACCCCTGATGTTAGTATCAATTCATCTTCATCTCTATTGTTAGTTTCAGCTGATCTTGGGCCCTACTGTTAGTGTCAGCTGATCTGGGGCCCTTCTGTTATTTAACTTATTTTCAGTTTATCTGGGACCCTCAAATGACCTGGGACACTGCCATTAGTATCAAATCATCTTCGCTCTGCTTTTAGCATCAGCTGATCTTCATACTTGCTGTTGATATAGGCTGATCCTGGTACCTTGTCTTACTTTCAGCTGTTCTGGACTTTTAATATTTATATCAGATGATCAGGATCCATTTTTGATTAGGATTTTAATCATTATTTTCTTAAGTTTCTGACATATAGTATGCACTTAGTGCAGATGATAGATATGACCAGGCTGGTCTGAATCTTTCTTTGTAAAAACTCTCTTTTGGTTATGTTTGAATTATGTCATTCTGCAGAGAATATAATTAAATTTAGTCTTCTGTATTATAATTTTGAATTCCTTTTTTACATTGTGGACAGGAGATTAGCTAGTATCGGTATTTCTTTTTACATCATGTTGCTGATAAATTTTGGTATGGACTAAGAAATTTGTAATATGTTTTATCCTGGCTACATAGCGTTTTACCCAAGCTTGTTTAAGATAAGGATACATTTGGAAACTCTGCACAGCTCTGTACTTGTATTTTTTTTTATATCATTTTGTTCACTTTGTGTATTACAGGAGACATAGAGGCCAATAAAAAAGCAGTTGACATGATTCTACAGAAAATAGTTGAAGACCCTCAGAGTGGAAGCTGTCCAAATATAAGCTATGCAGATTACACAGGCCCAGTGGCTAGTGCTAACCCTACCGGATCCCCATTTGCTAACACAAACTTCATGCAGAATCAAACACAAGAACTGTCCGGGGTCAGTAACATGAATCCAGGGGCTACCTTTGGGTTTGGATTTAATGCAAACGCATTTGGAAACAGTATGGCCAACTTGAATTTAAACAGTATGTTGACAGGTGGCCCTGCAGGCTCGATGAGTGCCTCTGCCATGGATAATTTACGGATGACATTAAGAAATAGTGGATATTCTGAGCAGGCCACTGAAGAAATCAGTTCTGCCATGAACACTTTAGCCGTTTATGGTATATTAGGAATGGGGGTAGGTATGGGAGGTCAGAATGTACAAGGAAATGTACAGCAGCCACCTCAGATGAGCCTACAGATCGGTAACGCCCAGGCACAACAAATGATGACCACAACAACTGGTACCCCCTCACAGAATCCACAACAGGGATATGTGATGAGCACGCCTACCTCATCTGGAAGCTTGTTTGGACCAGTCGGCAGTGGATCTTCGGGTCTTAATAGTTCAGGGTCCACAGGGGCAAACTCCAGTTTATTTGGAAGTTCTTCACCAAGCATGCAGCAGGAGAGATACGGAGGCAGTCCAATGTTGAACGAGTCCTACACAGGGGCTCCAGGTTATCCAAACACACCTGCAGGGTTCGTTGGACCTCAGATGGGAGGAGAGAGATCACCCAGTATTAACATAAACCAAAACTCCTTTGGTTTGGGGACTGGAATGTATAGCCCAACTGAAGATAAATCGGCACCAACTAAGCAGGACTTGGAAGTACCAGAGAGTATAGTTGGAGCTATCCTAGGCCCTGGCGGAAAAGGAATTGTTGAACTTCAGCAGTATACTCAAACCAATATACAGATCTCGAAGAAAGGTGTATACATACCAGGCACAAGAAACAGAATCGTTACCATCACTGGCACCCCAAACAACATACAAAAAGCGCAGTATCTAATACAGCAACGTATACAACAAGAAGAAATTAAAAGAGCCAGACAAGCTTCAGCACGTTAGGATTTTAGAAATATAATCTTAGGCTTTAAAAACTGATATACACCAATATTTTAATTATATATAAAGTCCTCATCTTTTTAATTTTTTTTTTTTTTGTGGCATAGTCAAGTGCACCATGGCGATGGAATCGTTGCTGATTTTGGTATTCTACGAATATTCATGAATTTCTGGATTGATTCACTTGTGCATGCCATTTGGATTTGACGTTGACACTGTTGTTAACAATTCACCTGCATGCTTAGACATTTATAGTGGAAGTTGGTTATTTACTATGGAATTGCTGTATTGTGTATATACATAGGACATAGGTACAGATCTCTTTTCATTTGGAACGTGCATACATACATCACAGAATGTCATGCTCATCACAGAGGACTGGTCCATTTCATGGAATGTTCCATTTTTTTCGACTTGCAGAGGAAAAAGGAAGTTGTTTATTAATTAAATAGTGAATGCATAGTTTGCAGAGACTACTAAACAAAGGGAGATAACCTGTGTATTATGACTGTATATCATCTGTTGCTTAGCATAACATTTAATATCTTACATTAATTAGTGATTCTCATACAGACACTGTGAATGTTATATAATTAATCAATGAATTGTTGTGGATATAGTTTGTTTTTCTCCACTTTAAAGAAAAAAAAAATCAATATATGAGAATATATTAACTGCGTTCATTATTATAGTCCTAGTTTATGTTCACTACATCATTCTAAGCATAGATATTGTACTATACATATATATATTATATACCTTTAAATGGGAATTATAATTTGTTAATATATACTGTTTTAGTCAAATTGTTAAATCTTATTTAAGTACTTTGTTACTTACGCTGACGTGTACTGATGTAATCACGATTCGTGTGCATGTGTGTGTGGTATGACGTATATTTATTATATAGCCCAGGAGTGGCTCTGGTTATTGTTTCATGTCATTTATATCTATAGTTATAGCATTGTGAGGTAGGGAGCCTCGTTTGCATTTGTCAAGATTCACTACGGAGCCCCGTAGAAACGTATGGCACTGTGATACTAGGTCGAGTTTTGCCTCAGTAGCTGCTGCTACTATGTGCTAAGTTTGATGTTTTCAGATTGATAGATTGCAGATATACTGAAAAAAAAAGAAAAGTTAAAACATTTCCATCCAAATTCATTTCTGACAAAAGTTTTGACTCCTTGTAAAATGATTCTATACAAGAAAGAATATCAATCCTAAACTTGTATTATCAAAAGTGCTTTAGCCAGTTTTGTTGTCGTGAACAAATTGTGAACCCTAGTATTGTTTTACTTTAATTAGTTATCTGGTCTGTCTGTAATGTGCTTGGTACGGCTCCATATTTGACGAACATAATCAGATTTTTTTTGTTTGACCTGATGTAACGGGTAGAGTTGTTTTTCTGTTTACGTTCGTGTGAGCCAGCTAGAACATGCTCTAAAACCCTGGTACTTCAATCCCTAAACTATATATGTATTATACTATGAGTGATAACTTAATATTAGTGATTAACTCCCAGGTTTGAAATCTGGGGGTAATTGTTTAATTTTTGTTTTACGTAGTTTTTATTTCTATTCTAGTAACATTTATAATCCTGAAAAATCAGGAAGATTTGTTTTCTTTCTTTTTACTCTCTCGCTGATTGAAGTATTTGGGAGTTTACGGCTTCCCTTGTTTCACTTAAGTTGTTATAGATCGTGTAGAACAAAGAACAGCTGATGAGATCTGATGTTACTTGCCTAACTGATTTGTATGATTAAATTTTTTTCTCCTGAAAACCCTTTTTTTTTTATTGTAATGACATATACATTTTAGATTTTTAGACCGTTTTCATTGTTTTAAGGTCATGATGAATTGATAAAGTTATGCAGGTCAGTTAGAAATGAACTATTTTCAAGGGTTAATTATGGTCTCATTGGCTGTTAATTGTTTTATATGTTACAAATACTTTCATACTTCAGCCCATGTATTTTCCATATTCATGTAAAGTCATTGATATTGTTATTCATTATTCAGAGCTAAGCCAGTCATTTCACTGTACTACTTGGTTAGCACTCAAAGTACTGCCACCCTCCAACCCCCATCTGACCAAACCAGTGAGAGGACAAATACCGCATGGTATGTAAAATAAAGTACACCAATGAATAATGCTTGGAATAAACTCTGGACAAAAAACAGATTTGTTTACCTTAAGTTTAATGTGAAGGTCATAAGCAGAGCAAATGCCAATTTACTCCTTTCTACAGCTGAGTGTTAAGGAGATTTTCAAAACATTGCTGATCCAGATGAACTTGTGCAAAATGTGCTTGCTGATTAGGGTCTGTAATGTTTGTTAGGCAAACCCCGACTTTATAAGGGCTAGCTAACAGGATAAAAAAAAGGGATACCCAGAGTGGGCATTGGGGTTAAATATCATTTAGGGGTTGAGGCTGACAGTACATGGTGCTGATGATGAGTACAGTCCATCATAACCAGCTACAAGGTCTTTCAGATCATAAACCTAGGGGAGATTGAGTGTACAATACACTTCATTGTGTGGATAGGGGGAGGATATGAAGTTGACTGAAAGGGGTGTGGCAACCGACATTTTTGCACACACCTAACTGTGATACATGGACGCGTACACACCGTGCAGCAGTTACGGTAGATTTTAGAAATAACTGCAGCACAGCATTATTCCACTTCCACAAGATTTTATTGTCAGTTTTTATAGCAACAGTTATGGTGATCATTAGTGTACGACTGTTTTATTCAGTACCATACCCATCATCGCTGTATATATCACATCCATGCTCATCACAGACCAGCAAACATCGCTGTTTCCATGAAATGGTGCAAATATTCATTTCTTTTCTCTATTTATTACACAGTAGTGCCATACCACATATAGCATGAACTACAGTACACCCGATTTTAGATTTTAATCCTTTAACCATCAGATCCTGTTTTTTAAAATGTATATTTTAACAAAAGCAAAGATTAAATACACAAATCTTTGTGGTCATATCAACTTTACAATTCAAGCTAGAAGTGTGGTTGTCTTTGTCACTTGGTGACAAAATGGAATGGAACTATCTTACTATTATATGAAATGAAGATAGAACAAGCCTTGCTAAGCATTTACTACTATGCAATCTTTTCTTGTGCTGCACAGTTTTTACTTGTATTTCGTTTTCCAATTGCTTGCACTTCATATATGTTGGAGCCATTACATGGGATTAGAATCTAGGGTGGATTGTGATAAATGTGAAATCTTTATTAAACATTAAATACCCTTTGGTCTTAATTCAGTTTAATGGCTTTTAAGTTATGGAAAATAACAAACGGTTGGTTGGTTGCCTCACCCCTATTTTGTTCAGGCTTGTGTTGTTGTTGTTGTTTTTTATCTCTATCCAACTTTGACTGTTAGAAGATGGGAGACAACTCCCAGACTACTGATGAGAATATGTGTGAGGGTCAGTAAGGGTACTTCATTATCATTACTGTAACAGGGAATTAAGTTTTTGTTTTAATTTATCTGAAAGAGTGAAAAAACTCCGAAGATGGCCAGTCTTACTTGTTGAATATAACCACAAGGTTGGTGGTGAAAAATATTGTTTTATTATTAGTTGAGAGCCATACAAATTACTGTGACAGAGAGGAGTGATCGTTTTTATCTGTATAAAGTTGATCTATCACGTAATTACTGTTTATTCAAGACATCCTTCATTCATAAAATTGTAATTTATTAACACTCATTTACTCAGATGTAAAAAGAAAATAATGTATAGTGCTTTACAGACTTTGGTGATATGTGATTTTTCCCTCTGTATATTGTAGACTGCATACATGTGTATTATTATAGCATTGAGTGGGTTAATGAAATAATTGTTTGCATGATAAACACATTTTTGTTACATCCATGATAATCCGTAGAGACTTGATCATTTTATTCATAACAGCAGAAACAGTATGACAGAAAACCATTCCTTTCCCCGCAGTATTTCCTACAGTAGGGCATTTTCAAATTGAGGCACGCCCCAGGGAAAATGACAGTTTATGGGTTTATTAGCCATTGCAGGTCTGTCAGGTCAGAGCCGCCTAGTTTCACCATTCAGTCAAATTGTTCAGATGTAGATTTGGATGAACTGTTTAGGCTCTGATACTGTTCACAGGATAGTGAACAGTTTTTTCCTGTGATGGTCCTCAGATTAGCTTTGTTAAAATGTTGCATAAAATATATGTCCAACTAAGGCAGCTTAGCATCACCTTAGATTAAAGCATAAGTTCAAAATAACATATATATATAATTAGGACTCTGTCTTCATTGAGATTGCCCAATAACTCCCAATGGTTTTATATATTTAGACTTTTATCTTTAACCCTTACTTACAAGGCACATTGCATTGTTAACAGTGAAGACTTAGATCAAAGTCTCTCTTGTTTGGTTTTATAGTAACAGTGATTGGAAGAAAATCTTTTGAGCTACTAAAGGATTGACCTATGGGTCAATATGATTAAAGCTAGGTTACAGGTAATGTTTTCCAAAGCTCAACAATTGGTTACATACAAAACTCACCATTTGTTATCAAATAATGGAGAGAAAAGATAAGGAGGAGAGAAAATATCAAGAATTTTTTAATTTGAAAAATAGTTGACAACAGTTTCTTAAGTGGATTTGTATAATAAATTTGTAAGTGAAATTATCTTTTCATATATTATTCAGATGTAACACTATAAAGCAACAGACATGACTGTTCTTGACTGGGTCTACATTTTGATGGCAGAATAATAATAATAATGGAGGGATAAGGGTGAAAACACTATCTTAATACTAAATTTCCTTTTGTTATTTCAAAGCAAAGCATAAGGTGTTTTGTTGGTTGTTAAATATATATACACAAACAGAGCATGGAGCTATGCCCCTGAAATAATGTTTGTTTACATGGAAATCAGATCACTAATTTTGTCTCAGGAGAACTCTCATTTCAAGACTGTAGACCTTATAGAGTTTCAGATTTAGTCAAAACACTTGTATGCAGACTGTAAACATTACATGTATTGTGAAGTAAATGGTATATAATCGTTTGTACATAATTTGTTCATCAACAGGAAAACAAATATCCATTATAACTATAGACAACTTAATTACAAATTAGATAATGCTGATACAAGAAGAATATATTGAAGTGCCTGTTAAACATCTGTTGGTATCTGAATGTGACTATTCCTTGTGGTACTAAAACTATACCTCTGATCTTTTTAGTACTCTTTCATTGCAAAATGTTTTAAGATTTGTTTTCACATTATTGGAATACATTACATACCACACATTCTTTTGGTGAAAGATGCATGTATGTAGTTGATGAAATCATTAAAGACATTCAGAGGACTAAACAGGTCCTGCTTGAACCATTCCTAAATAGTTTTGAGAAGTTTGTAAAAAGCCTTCTTTGAAATAGTGAATACTATGAGAGAGTTGTAACAGTTAGATACCAACAGATGGATGCAAGCACGGTTTATTTCCCTTTTAAAGTAATGATTGTGTACATGAAGTCTCATTGTCACTGACCTCAGATCTCTCACAAACCAGTTGAAAGTTACAAAAATTGACACTGTGGAATCTTTTCTCAAAAAGGCATGCTTGATGTTATAATTATGTGGCTGTGTCAAAAATGCTGTTGTAATTTTGCTTAGAAGTTAGATGTAAAAATAGTGAACGGTATTCAACTAGCCGTTCAAAAGAGGAGGAAAAGAAACACACTTTCAAAAATATTCTGCAGTTTTTCTAGTAGTTTGTCAAGTATAGTTTAATATTTTTAATATGATTATTGTATCTGTAAAATCAGACTGGTTTGTACACATATTCTCATAGTGTGCTTGTGTTGGCTGGATGTGGTGGACTGGTGTACATGGTATTTGCATTTATATCTCCATGACGTTGTGTATGTAATATTTATAGATCTGAGGATCAAAATCACTTTCGTAAAGCCAGTCTGGATAAGAGACGGTAACAAATATGGGTTGCTATTAGAGATGCAGTCTAAATAACAATGCATTTGATGTAAATTTTACTCTTTTTTTTCAAACTGATAGTAGACTGACAAATCAAACACCTTGTCAGATGTACTTTGGGCATTTTTTAAGAAAACATTTTTTATAGACTGTAGATATAGTAAGCTGTTGGAAGACATTAGGACAATTTTTTCTTGGAATTTTATTTTATTTTTAAAGCATGTTTTATATAAAGAACTGTAATTGTCACACTAAAGGCCTAATGGTTAGTTTGATCGATGGAAGTTTTCTTCATTGAATGTTTTACTGTTGCTTTGAATTTACAGCTTTCGACAGATTTGATTGGTTTTTCTTAGTGTTGGTGCTTTGAACATTTAAATTTCCAAGGGGTACATTTGGTGTCCACTGCTGTTCTAAATGGAGCCTTTGGACTTTTATCAGATGCCAAGTTGGCAAATTACCTCGATACCCTACATATAACAAATGTGATAGGAACAGACATTATTGTTGATATCATAATTAATAAGCACCACGATTCATCTTGAGGTCAGGGGATTAAATGTTATAGCCCTTGTCATTTTCTTTATGAGTTTGACAACAGTGAAAAAATAAAGAACATTTCAGATTGTTTCTGCTTGTACCAGAAATATAACTGAAAATTCCAGATGTATTTCCTACAAGCCAACTTAAATACTCTGAAAGTTAAAAAAATTCTTTTCGAACCTGTAATATTCATTTCACTTAGTAAATATCAGCCTAAATGTGGTAGAATTTTGTCGAATGAAGAGTTGCATTGAGATGCTGGTAACATCAGAATGTAGACTTTTTACCTGACTATGGTGACTTGTGGTGCTCAACTCTTCATTTTATTGGATACCGTTGGTTTGTGCCAAAATACATTCCTCATCAAATACACAGGTAGTTATACTTAGCCAATCATGGGCAATTCACATTTGTTATTATCTATTTATTTATTTATTTATAAAGACTGTGATACAACTTCAAACTTTTTGCATAGAAAACTAATCATTTCCAACAAATCACTGGCCCTCGTTGATACAGATCAAGTGGGGGCCACTACCATTAAAGTAGTTAGTTCTTCGTACATTAGAGGCACATTGTGGCAGAATGTAACTTCGGGGCATTGATACCTGTGTAGATGTAACACACCAGTGTATTAGAACTGTGTATACAGGACCTACACTGATTTCTAGAAGCACTTAAACATCTTCACTGAAGAGACATTGGTGTAGCCCTGTATAAAATGCTTTCCCCAAAGCCCCCAAACTAAATTCTCTTACGATGCCGCTCATTTCTCATATCCTCCCTCTGAAAGATAACCATTTTTTTTCTCTCACACAAAACAAAGTTACAAAGTCTTTCAATAATGTGCTACGTTTGTTATGATACTTATCGTAAGTTCCTCATTTGTTAACACTTATCTGTATGGTAGTTGGTGCACACTGTAAGGAATTGGATAATATATCTTAACTTTTCATGTGGCTAAGTAAATAAATCATGAACACTTGAATGCAACTTGTAGTATGCATAAGAAAACTTCATAAGACATAGTCTGGACTTCTAAAGTCAACATCTGTGTGAAAAAAGAATTGTGGGATCCTTACAATCTTTTTCGATGCTTCCAAATCCTTGCAAGTGCACCTTCTTGGAGATTTCCACACAAGGTGGAACTCAAATCTTGTCATTGATGTCATTCATTTCGATGGTATAATGATAGTTGCTATAGCAATGTTATACCTGGTTGTCATGGAAATGTGGTTGTGCAGATATTACTGCAAATACCAATAAAAAGGAGAAAAAAATCTGCTCACATCACTGATTAAAGGGAATAAAAACTTGGGCTGAAAAGAACCAAATTGTTTGTTGTTTATTAAAACTCCAAGTGAAAACCTTTTACCATAACTTGAATTCTGTTAATATGGTTTCATTAACATTTCCTTTTAGTGTCCACCTGCCAAATCTATGCAAATGAGCTGAATGCAGTGTATTATAGGCAGCAATAGCATTGTATTCTGCAAAAAATAAGTTTTATTGATGCATGATGAATTGTCACACGATGACCAAGCTTAACTGATTTGTACATAGACTAACTGATTTTAATAGATTAACTGATTCTAATTCCAACTAAACTAAGTTTAAAAACCTTGTCGCATACAGTAAACGCATATGCTAAGCTGAAGGCTATATTTAGACAATATGTTAGAGATTAACAAGAGGACCATGATGGTCCTGTAATTGCTCACCTGAATATCTCCATAAAAGGAAACTGGTTCCACCCTTTGGTGGCCATGTTTTTTAACTGATCTAAATGATTTGAACAAATTTTGTAGAGGGTCACTAAATGAACACTTGCACTAAATAATTTTTAAATCTGGCCTGTAATTTTTGAGAAGGTCTATAAAGTTATTCCTGTCTGTTGCCATGGCAACCAGAGTTCTGCATGGAATCAAATTCTTAGAACAATTTTTGTAAAGGTCCACCCAAGGATAATAATAATAATAATGACTATTTAAAGTGGATTACATATTTGGTACAAGACCAATTTTCAATATGGTCCACATCACATAAGCATGAGTATTTGCAACAAAAAAAACAAAAAACATGCAGATTATATAACAGTAGCATAAAATACCAATTTATAAGGCTCATTTGGCGCCGCCCAATGCAGCCATATTTTTTAACAATTTTGGTAAAGGTCCACCCAAAAACATTTCCGTGAAATTATGTTGAAAATGGACAAGTAGTTTTTTCGAAGATTTTCAAAGTTTTCTATAAAGCTATATAAGGAAAACTGGCCCCGACCCTGGCGGCCATGTTTTTTTGACATATTATTCTTTGAACAATTTTTGTAGAACTCCACCGAAGGATCATTTCTGTGAAGTTATGTTGAAATCGGACCAGCAGTTTTTGAGAAGAAGATTTTCAAAGTTGTCTACATAGCTATAAAAAGAAAACTGGCTCTGCCTGGTTTTTTTTCTAATCAACAAGACTTGAAGGAATTCAATAAAGGGTCACAGGAGGATCATTTCTGTGAAATTATTTTGAAACTGACCAAGCGGTTTCTGAAAAGAAGATTTTCAAAGTTTTCCCTTTAGGTTGCCATGGCAACAAGAGTTCTGCATGGAACTAAATTTGTTTCAGGAATCAGGAAGAAGACCAACAAAGGACCATTCACAGGAAGTTTTGATAAAATTGGCCATGCATTTTCTGATAAGATTTTAAAGGCTGTCCACATATAATTATAGTGAAAATAAGCCTGGCCACTGGCAGCCATGTTTTTTTGTGAACAAGCAAGTTAAGAAGGAATTAAATAAAGGGTCATAGAAGGATCATTTCTGAGAAATTATTTTGAAATTGGCCGTTTTGGAGATGAAGCGGTTTTGGAGAAGAAGATTTTCAAAGTTTTTCCTTTCAGTTGCCAAAGCAATCAGAGTTCTGCAAGGAACTATTTTTTTTTTAAGGAATCTGAAACAGGACCAACTAATGAACATTCATGGGAAGTTTTGTTTAATTGGCCAAGCAGTTTCAGAGGCAATGTTTAAAGGAAATTGTTGATGACGAACGACGCACAGTGATGGATGACGATGAACAGTCCCCCATCACAATAGCTCACCTTTGAGCACTTCACGCTCAGGTGAGCTAAAAACTAGGATCTGCAAAGACAACCTGTAACAAGTTTTACAGTTTGTAAAAGTCAAATATAGATTTTTCATGACCAACACAATTCATCCGTTTTTGTGATCTTGTCTGTCAATGTGTTGTGTCAATGAGTAATGTAAAGGGAGACCACTTTGATCAAAGGACTACCCTGCCCAATTATCCTTAGCCAAATGTCAACCAATGTTCAAAACTGGCAAATATAGGGCAGACAGTTAAATTTATAAATGCCATATTTTATTCAATTGGTTATCTATTGGAATAAGTAACTGCTATAGGAATATATTGACATAGCCAAAAACCTGACCTTTTACAAAATCTTTCATTTATTTTGGTTATGTCTTCTAACATTTTGGCCTGTTGTGTATCATACACTGATTTCTAGTTGTCAGTGGCAATGTCATTTCAAAGTTACAATTTTTTTCAGATATAGCTTTTTCTTGTCAAACAGAACAGACCCTAATTAAGAAGCTGCTTATTTTGGTGTTCAGGTAATGTTTATACAGTTTTTTTATTACTTTTTCAAATCTGAGCATTTGTCTGCTACCATTAATATTACTGACAAACTTTTGTAGACCATGTCTCTGCAGATATCATGGGACTATAAGGTGGTCCCTATTTGGCTGCAATTCTGTTTGGGTAACAGCCATACAAATTGCTGTAAACATCTCTAAGACATTGTGTAACTTGTTGTTCTTGTAGTCACAGTAGTGATTAAAACAAAAAGGATTAGAAGAGAGACAACTGGAACAATATTAATGTTGATCAGACAGACCAGTTTTATTTTTTTTAAATAAACATTTTATTACCCTTTTCCTTAAAGCCATAATAAAGCTCAAAATCATGTTTGAATTGCGTTATTTAGTGCAGGTGTGTATAATAAGGAATAAAAACTGTCACTGCAGCCCGGAAGGTATATCTGATGCCCTTGATTTATGGCTAATTATCACATCTTGTGATGTAATTTATTAATGTGTACTTTTCAAATTGTACCATCATGCGTGCGATGTCATTCGCTTGTGTGCATATAATGTGTAAATAAGCAACGTCCAACTATATATGAGGGGATCTGGTTTGCTTTAACAACATTTCGAATGTTAACAATGATGTGCTGATAAATACTCTTTTTAAAGTTTGTAGTTGTATTTCTCGTATTATAGTTGCTTAGGACACATTTTTAGAAACCCAATATTGCGATATACACCTTGTTTGACTTGCAAAAAACTATTGCAATTTTGAGTTTTATTTTGTATTTAAACCCTCCTAAATACTGCCAACATAAGACTTCCAACTTGGAAATTCATCTCAAGCCATGAACATCACCATAAGGATAAAAAAAGTTAACAAACAACTGATTATAGGATAATTAGTCAGTCAGTCAATCAATTCTGGGAGTTTTTTCTAACCAGGCTAAAGGTTTCATAACTTTTCTTCTTCATATTATCATTTCTGCAAACACTTTCCCAACCTTTAGACAATAATAATTGATAGTTTGAAACTTAAAATTTCATTCACATCAACCTTTCTTTATTTCTAATGATTAATCTTTAATTTAGAAAAAAAATTGAGAAGACAGGAAAAATGTTGGGTAGGAATAATACTACCATACTCATCATTTCTGTCACGTCATAATAATCATTGAATGGTCTTTCGTTCTTGTCAATGCATCTGATAGGCCTGTTACCAACTCTCAATTGGGAATCTCAAACAAAATATAAATAAAATAAAATGACAGGGTACTGTTAAGTGGAATTTTAATGACAATTTGCAATTTTACAATTCAATGACAATCAATACAGCAAATATTCAATAAAATGAAGCACTTTCTGCTGAACACTCATATGAATTATGATACCTTTAGTGTTACTGGTTACAATGATGCAACTTGTTTTTTCTGTAAATTCTATTTCAGTAAGTGAGGCATGTAAATGTATGTATTTCAATGTGAAATTTACCATAGTAAATAACTCCATCCAAGAAATTTAAACTACTCTTTTAAGATCGCTATACAATAACAAGTAGTCTTTCAAATACAAAAATAGTTTAACTTGAAACTGTTTTACTTGTGAGCACTTTTATGATTTATTGAATAGACAGAATTAGAGAGTCTTACACACACACACACGCTTTTATCAACTGTTGTACAGTCTCTTTCAGCCACAACTCCATGTGTGTTTTTATAGCGATATCAAATCTGTCATCAATCTTTTTCTGCAATTGCAACAAGGTGGACATCCGTCTCTTCATCTGTTAAAACTCTGAAACAAACGTAATTAAAAAAACTTGAAATACACAGCTACAACAGAAATTTGGAGAAAAAAAGAAGAGAAATCTTGACCAATAATACCGATATTTTTTCAATTTTGTATTCTGACTGAATGCAGTAGTAACATCAAAGGACTGACGGTCCTGAGAGGCACCAAGAATGAATATTCCTCCTCAATTTAAAGAAGTAATATCCAAACAATGAAACAAGAGTGCTAAAACACAACAAACTCCCATCTGAAAACCAAATTAAAGTCCCTGTTACAAAAAAAATATTTTTAATAAGTTTCAACAAATAAAAGGCCAAAACTCTCCAGAAACGTGATGAATATTAATGAGCATCAAACTTGCACAGGATCTTATGGCAATAAATGTGTGAAGTTTGACTTTCATTGGACAAGCAGTTCTCCAATAAGTCCTTCTGACAAAATAGTTTTTCAGAAATCTCAAGGAATAAAGGGCCATTACTCTCCAGAAACTTTATTAATATTAATGAGCATTAAACTTACACATGAACATATGGCAACAAACATGTGTGCAAAGATTGACATTGATTGGATAAGTGGTTCTCCAAAAATCCCTCTGACAAAGAAATGATGAAGTTTCAACAAATAAAGGGTCATAACTCTCCAGTACTTGGTGAATTTTAATGAGCATTGAACTTGCACAGGATCTTATGGCAACAAATACCGTATTTTTATGTGTATTATACGCTACCATGTATAATACGCACATGTTTTTTTGCGGTCGAAATCTATGAAAAA
>JAULCC010051430.1:0-15016 GCA_032358795.1 Nuttallia obscurata | reverse complement strand
AACATTGAGAAGAAAGATAAATATATTTTAACTAATTTGCGACTGGTGCGTTTTCATTGATTGACAGTATATATTACGCTTGACTGCATTTCATGCACTTTCTTGGTCAACTGATTTCGTCGTTCTTGGCAGTTACATAGAGATAGCCAAAATGACCAGTTGACAACTTTGATTAAAAGATTCCTTTTCATTTTAAATCTAAAATGTATATTGGTATTGTTTTACTAGTATTGTTAGAATTCTTTAAGATGTTTATCTGAACTGTTGTTTTAACAGCTTATATTCATTATTTACATTTCATTCGAAAAACTTCATAAACAGTCATACCTTTGTCTTTAGAAATTAAACATTTCATACAGATTCTAATTTGTTCCGTATTTCTGTTTGAATAAAAAGATGGCAGTATTATTTTCAACAGATAGTACACTAACTCTATAAGCAATTAATTATCTCAGCACCGTTTGTTTAAATACCTTTTCACTTGCATAAATAACAAAGTCACAGAGAGAAACAACGGGTACGTACAGAAAGAGTGAAAGGGTTTATTCCACAAATTAGTAAGTTTTATATAATATTTGAATGACATATGTAAAGTTACTTTATACGTTTGATGTATTGTTTGATCTGTATTGTAATGTCCTTTTATTTTTTGATATCTATTATGTTCATGTATTGTTTTGTTTGTGTAAGAATTGATTTTTAAATTTTGTAGCCACTATGCACACATTTTAAATGCAAGTCTGATATCATATGTTTAGTTATATATATTTTCCCACCCCAAATGAATGTAGAATAAAGATGACAAATATATACAGAAAATAAAGACTACAAAAAAATAAAAGATTTCATTGTGATACTTTACTGCAGGCCACAATTTGTGAATGTCCAATTGTTCTTCACGTAGCAAACAGAAGGCTACGCAGGTGTCAGGTAATAAGTAAGAATGAAAGCTGACGAATGTGGTTTGTAAGGACTGTTTTGATAGGTATACCAAACATTTTGATAAGTTTACCAAAAACTATCTGAATATATTGAAAATGGAAAATCCGAGGTCACTGAAGGTGACCTTCTACCGTTCAGTGTCAGAACTCACCCCAAATGGTATAGATCTAATTTTAATGATATTGATCTGTACCCTGAATTACACATTGTTTTATTTACCAGTAATAATCAATAATAATAAGGAATACTCAACGAAAACTTATATGAGATATGACATGTGCATAATATATGACAATTAATCATATTTTGAAGTACGAAGCTGCAACACCTAAGGTGTATTTGCTTACAAAGCTTTTTAACTTAAATAAATTTAACAGACACAAATATAGAATCATTAAAACACGGGACAGCACATAAATCACTAGTGATCAATGTAAACTTTTAGTCTTTCATTAAATGAATTAGAGTTGTTCTAAAGATCTATGTGTAGAGATTTATCTTAAGCCTTGGTCACATCCTATCACCGTAGGCGTAGCAATGGGTTCACGTAGAGATGTTTGGGTTGCAGCCTTCCGCACTATAGATGTAATTTCAAGCTACCTGACACCTGTGTAGCCTTCATTTTGCTACGTGGAGAACAAATGGACATTCACAACCTTTTGTTCTATAATGATTAGTCGCGGCTATCACGTGGCTGTTACGTGACTGGTAGGTTGGAGCACATGGGCTGTACTTGCGAATTGCCTGCGTTATTTGCATCAGACTTCGTTTAATCACTATATAAGAGATGGTGATTCTACCAGAGCGTAGAGTTCACGAGGGGTTCACGTTAGTACGTGGACGCAGTGCTGCGTCATGTAGCACCTACATACCACCCATTTAACACTTATGCGCCACCCACAAAGCACCATTGTACTACGCACACAATGACCACGTAATTACTCTGAACTACCCAGTCGTTTTGCCACGAAGCACCTTGGCGGCATACATATAGCACCCGCGTTCTACCCATAGGGCTAAGTTTTACAATTTTCTGCCCTGCGTGTGTGCTAAGCCTTTGTGAGTCTAATAAGACCATGTTTAAGTATCAGATATATATTTAAAGGCTGTTGTCTATGAATTGTATCAGCGAATGTAGCTAGTTAATGTATATTATAGACAATGGTTTCGATGTATCTATATGCCTAAAAAACTCATATTATATTATGTTTGTTTCTTAACTTTTTTTGCTTCATAGCATAACATTATGGACCAAATAATATCACACTGTATTTATTTGATGTTATATGTATTTGCGAATGAAACATGTTTAAATGAAATAATGCATTACAGATTTATAATGACAATGTTGATGTTTATAAAGCATCCACATCGATCATACCTCCCTGTATTATCCTCAAGTAGTCAGGTTAACCTATGAGTGCCTGTTGAAGTCACTTTTAGCTATTGTCAGTATAATCCATGTATCCACATGACATGTTACTATCAGTTTAATGAGGTTGTTATTATTTGACTGACGTATTTTTTTTACCAAGTGTGAAGGCAATTTATTAGCTCGCAATCCCGTGTTAGGGTGTAAGATATTCAATCTATGTTTTTTTGTAATTAGCATTATTCAAAGTGCATGCCATAATTATGTGGTGTAAAACGTCCTCTGAAATTAACTTCATTTCAACTGGTATGTAAGAATTGACCATTAGGTTGTGTCAAGTACGAACATTTTTCATTTTAGTAGAACATAAAAGGTGCATTGCGACCAAATTAACTGACATTCACAATCATGGTCGTGTTCACTGTGTGATTATTTTGATCGAAGTCGTTCATCCGGCCTAATTTTTCTCGTGATTTTTAGTACTATTTATGGGGTAAAGTCGCTTTGAAATGCTGATTTGACTCTCTAATTAACTTCTAATTAAACGCTGATTATAGCCTCTGTTTGACTGTACATATTAGTTATGCAGATAATATAATCCGGTAGTTAAGCTTATCATTTGGAAACACACATATGTAGATATTTACAACTAGTTACAAATTAACCCGACAAACGAACACAAATTACATATATAACAGCACATATCAAGATATTTTACACATAATCAGTTTATTCGTAATGCGCCTGTTTTCTAATTGATTAAAACTTAGAAACCTTAAGATTAATCATTTTAGGCCTTAAAAACAGTTTATCTTAAACTACTTCCTTCACAAGAGATAAAACTTCCATCGTGTCGTTAAGACCTATGTTAAACTTGAGCAAAAGGTCTTCAAAATAATTTAAAGACAACATTGTTAAAATGTTACATGTAACTGTAAGCATATACAGTGATCCTCAAGTGATATGTATTGATTTATATCAAGTAGGGTTAATTTAATTGTAATAGCATTGAAATATGTCTTATATGAAAGTAATTTATCTAAATGAGCGAAACAAATGAACAATGTCGCGTAAGTTTATATGAGATTCAATGTGTAATTACCGAACCCTCATGCATTTCACATCACACATAAATAAATTCAATATCGAAATTAATTATAGATAATGATTTATCGTTTATGTAAATATTAAAGTGATTTATATTCGCGTATATAGTTATGAATTATTGAGGATATGATATTAAATAAATGATCTCCAGACATATAAAATATAAAAATCTATTACACTTTCAAAAGTTGAATAAGTTTTTCAATTATCACCAAATGCCAAAAATGTTATATGGTTTATGTACAGACTATTGATCATCACGAGAGATAACACATTACGGTAGAATGTCGTCCAGTTTCTAGTAACAGGCACACCCTTTACAGTGCCTATACGTAGACCAAAAGTAGATATGAAAACGACAGTTACGGGGGGGGGGGCACGCCCACGGTAAAACCGTAAAACCATCACTGAAATGTTATTATGTTTTCGACAAGAACAACGTTTTGTGTTACAGCTCATAATTAGACTGTACGTTTGGAAGAATTTAATTAGCTGCTTTCAAGATCGTTTGATTATGTCATTCTGTTTATACAACACCCAATCTACTGGACTAAACTCATTACAAATACATGGTAGTATATGTGTATATGAAAATGTATTTGATAACTATGAAACACTTAAGCGAATGTTAACTGTAGGTACATACTTTTCACTCGTATTTATTTACAATTTGTGTATGTTTTCCCAGAATATGGAAAGATGTACGGGTTTAACAGTCGTATACAGTAATTTAACACGTGGAGATCTAAACGATCTGTATTTGATGAAAGCGTTCCTTTAATTAAATACCAACTTCTCCAGAGGATACGTTACACCCACTGACAATAACACATGCAATTAGCAAGATATACATTAGCCAATTTGTTTTTGTTCAAATCATTTGGTATTTTCTGATTTCAAATAACATTCTGCTTTTGTCATCATTATAATGTATTAACAAATAAATCAGCATTTTTCAAAATGACCATTGTAAACTTTGTATTAGATCAATAGCATGTTTCACAACAAAGAGGTCCCCTTTCCTATACTTAACATTACACCTTATTGGTTTCGATATGGTTCTGTAATATGGTTTTATCAACAAAGTCCATTCTTTTTCGTTTTTAAGAGCCTTTCTTAATAAAAAATACTTTGGAACTATTAAAATGTAGGGTTATAAGTATTTCATCGCAGAAGTTCTTGTAAACTTTTAGATTTGTCTTCCAAATAGAAGGCATATGTTGTAATTAGAACTATCCTGAATTAGATGACAGTTGTGTCCAGTGGCAAGAAAATGGAAAAATGGACGCAAATGTCTAAGAGGTACTTTCTTATTCGATTTCCGTCTGTTGCTATAAGCATTTCAATAACCTAACGATTTCTATAATTTGAATTCTAAGTTTAGTATTTCGAAAGCATTGTATAGAAACTTTGCCTGATTCATACCGCACACGTTTGATGCGTGTTATACTTTTTTAAATGTTAGTTGACATCACTCTATTTGTATTTTCAACTATTTTGTTTCATTAATGTGATTATTTGGAGACTTGTTAGGCAGTTAAGTTAAATCTTGCTCTCATTATCATTTTCATAAACAGCATTATCTTTCTTTTCATTGTTGTTTGCTTAAGTTGACAACATTACATCAAACACTTCCAGACTAAGTTGTTCCACAAGCAATGCTTCATTGGTATCCGGAAAGAGTAAAGTAGAGCTCTACATTTCTATTGTACACCTTGTAATATATACAAGCTTGATATCTATATTTCAGTGGGTGATAGGCTCCTAATACGAACTGGTTTATAAACACTCAACGGATCATTGACCAGTTTGTTATTTAGGAGAAACGGGACATTCCTTGGAAAAGAAGACATTGACTAATAGTTTTCATTTATAATGTTTGCTATCAAAAATTTCCTATAAGAAATATCTATGGGCATATTTTGTCATATCCAATACTAGTTAATATTTATTTAGGGACGTTTATTTTTTGTGAAAGCTCCGCGAATTTTAGTCATAAAAAATTACTATTGTTTTCTTTTCATTATATATCTCTTTTACATTCGGTGTAATCATAATTTTGTTTTAATGAGTTGGATTTTAATCAACTGCAACTAAACTTTGAAGTTCTATAATGTAAATTACAAGTCCCATATAGACCTCCATATCTTAACGTTGGATTACTTTGTTTACATTTATGTTCAGTAATTATATTGAAAACACAACTAACCATAAAATCATGATTTAAGTATTAAATATTAATTTGACATTATAGAACAAACACACAACAGACACATTCAATAACAAAGCAACCTTATTTTGTAAATGTTTTGTATGGTGTACTATACTTGTCATAACATAGCTAACGGAAAATATATTGTTCTAAACAACAATATTATGAAAACGCCCAAGAAATTTCTTGAGGATTTTGTTCATATATTATGGACTCAAACTGTGATGAAAAGTTTGTGAAGGAATAAGTTTGAGGTAGACTTTCATTTTCACTAGCCTATTATGGTTCTTTTTCTACATTATGCCAGCCTTGCAATGATCTTATGAATGCCAGAATCAACAACAACACTTATCCAGCGTTAAGCAAAACGCATGTTTATTACAAAAATAGTTTCAAAGTGACAGTTCATGATAAAAATCTAAAACAAGTTTGTTATAGTTTCAGAACATGATAGTATTGTTTCTGGTGTTGTTGTTGTTTCAAATTTACCATCTGTAGAAATGACCAGAGCATTAGAGGGTAATACATCTGCACGTAGAATATGAATCGTTACCGTGTGTATCTTTGCCAGTCAGTCAAGTACTGAAACCTCCATTTATGTAAAAAAAAGAACTTTTATTGACATTATAGGGTTAAACCGACTTATATAAACGTTAATTAGCGCGTGCTTTGCCGCAAGTTAGCAATATTGCACTACATTCTGTGTATGTATGTATGAGATATTTAAGATAAATGAACTAGAATGGTAGATGATTCCGTAACAAATGTTCATGTGTACTCATTGTCACTTTGAAAATCCGCATCGATTAAAAGGTTACGGTGACAAAACTTTATAAATTATTGACTTTATTTCAAAAGAGCTTCTGCTAATGATCGTAAAATTAGCAGCCTGGCAGTGTAATGTTCGCAGCACAGCAGCCCGACAGCGTGAGGTTAGTAGCCCAGCTTCCTGGTAGTGCGAAGTCAATAACCTAGTAGCGTGAAGTTTGCAGCCTAGCAGACTGTCAGCGTATAAGCGGCCTAGCAGCAGGGTAGCTTGATGTCAGCAGCCTTGTAGCCAGGCTTACAGCGTAATTCAGCAGAACTGCAGTCAAGCAGCCTGATAACGAAACACCAGCCGCACAGCAGCTAGAATTTAAAACTGCTCTTAAATGAATTAAATGCACTGAGACCTGAATCACACATGTCTCAATTTTAAAATTATTTCTCACAGCTTTGTTATTTCAAATTACACTTTTTCAGCTCACCTGAGCACACGTTGTTCAATGATGAGCTACTGTAATAGGGAACTGTCCGTCGTCGTCCGTCGTCAGTCGTCCGTCCGTCCATCGTAAACAATTTCCTTATAACAATCTTCTCCTCTGAAACTGCTATGCTAATTTTAACAAGACTTCCCATGAATGTTCCATATTTGGTTATCTTCCATATTCCTTCAAAAATATTAGTTTCATGCAGAACTCTAGTTTCCGAGGGAAAAAATTGAAACTCTTCTCATAAACCGCACAGAAATTATCCTTCTTTGACTTTTTATCTACTTCCTTTAAATCTTGTGTTTTGACAAAAACATGGCCGCCAGGGGGCGGGGCTAATTTTCACTATAAGACTATATGGAAAACGTTTAAAATCTCATCAGAAACCGCTTGGCCAATTTCAAAATGATTTCTCATAAATGATCCATCTATGAACATTTATCAAATTCCTTCAGGTCTTGTTGATTGAAAGAAAAGATAGTCACCAGGAGGCGGGGCTCTTTTTCATTATGTGGCCATATGGATCACTTTGAAAATCATCTCAGGAATTATTTCAAATAAGCTTATAGAACAATTGTGAAACGATAGTGATCCTTTTTTATAATTTCTTTGTAGTCATGTTGATTAAACAAAATACATGGCCGTCAGAGGGGCGGCGCTAGTTGTCACTATATGGCTTTATGGACTTTGAAGATCATCTCCAAAGTAGTTGCAACCCCGATTTCAAATTTATTTCATAGAAATGCTCCCTATGTGACCCTTTATCAGAATTTTCTAATTCAGGCTTCAAATGATGACCCTGTATAGGGTTCTTTAATTATATGTGCATATTTCAGGTCAGCGATTACAAGACTATCCTGGTCCTCTTGTTATATATAGCAGATTACTTCTTTTTCCTACTTCTAGAGTTACGGTTTTAGCTGACTCAGTCACAATATCCACACAGCAGCGTTAACCTTCAAAATTCAATATCGTTCTTAGGTTACATAAATAGATGTAAAATTGCAGCCTTAGACTAAATTATATGTATTTAAAATTATTTCACATGGCTTTTTAATCTAATTACTTTATATTTCATATAAAAGTGTTTGATTCTTTGGGTTGCTTAATTTAAAGCATACATATTGTGCTAAAATAAATAGAATAATTTTACAATAACCATGAAAGCCTGTATAAAACATAAGTCAACATGGCTTTTTACTTAAGCAACTTTAAATTTAATGTAAAAAGTATGTGATTCTTCTTCTGCTAGAATTATATCTTTTGCTACGGCAAACCTTAACACAGCAGCGAAACAAATGCATAAACTATTGAGATAAAATTTATAAAATGGATTAAGAATTGCCACGGACAATTGAGCTTTACAAACTTGCAATTACTTCAGCCGACCTTATGGTTCTATGAGAATTTCAAAACTTTCCGATGCTTTTTTTTTATTTACGTCACTTTCTGCCAGTTAGGGCTAATGGACGTCCAAGAGAGAGAGAGAGGCGGATACACAGAACTCTTCTGTAGAGATCTATGGTTCTTTAACGTGCCCAGTGTATAGCACTGAAACACGTGGGGCTGAACCCCGGCCGGTCACTTGATCCTGACACCGACAAACCAGTTGTAATGCTAATCCTTACTCCTGAGCGTCAAGGAGGGAAGCCATTACTACTATTTTTAATGTCTTTGGTATGACCCGGCCGGGGATCGAACCCGCGGCCTCCCGCACCGGAAGCGGACGCTCTACCACTTGAGCTAACTGGGCTGCAACACTTGTATAAATATCACGTTGATATAAATAAAAGGATGCGGATTTGTCAAAGCAGCCTGTATACTACATACTTATACTTTTCCAATGGTTTATTACGTACCAGGCTCAATATTGTTTAACACATTTCAAGTCTTCTGCTGCTAGAACTAAAACAATCGCTGCCGCAGCAAAAACATAGCAGCGAAATCTGTAATCTGTAACAGATCTAAAATCAATGAAATGGGTGTGGAAATATCACGGAAGCCTGGCCTGTTAAGATTCTTGAAGACACATTTTAGGTGAATGTAAATATTCATATTTTCAAATGAATGATGCTAGTGCAAATAAAGTGAATTCGTAGATCTATCCAGTACTATGTGGATTTTTAACCGTTTGAATATGTCAACACTTCTCCGTAGACGTTGACATGATAATATGTACACCCAATATTAAAATGTTGCAAATATTCAGCATTTGGAATGTATGAAAATTATAATTTGATTACTAATAAATAAAAGAGTTTTTGCTGTGGATTGTATGATAATTTAAAACATTTGACTTATTTCGCTTATTGACTACTATAAAGAAGACATGTCAATTGATGTTTCTTTTTCTCTGCTAATGATATCTGAAAGACAAAACTACAAACACAATAACATATTTATAGCAGTTTGATAAAGTACAGTAGTGATAATCCCGAAAATGGAGCTACGAATGAAGCTGAAACCCACCGAAAGCACATATCAACATCCTGATAAGTATGAAAAGCAACACCTTCAGATGCTTTGATCTTACATTTTGTACATCATAACACATTTAGTTTCTGAACAATGTCTTACAGTTTGTTAACTTACAAAACCACATGTTCTACCTCCCGTGATTCACCGTTATACTTATTAGAAGTTCACATGCTGTACCTCCTGTGATGTAAGGTTAAACTTGTAATAAGTTCCTTTAGTGAACATCATTTCAAGTTTAGACAAATGGTGTTTAGTTGTACCAAGAATGTTGTTCATATACATTTTTACTGTAGGAAGGAGTTGCGGATGGACGAATGGTCTCACCAACAAACGGGCCAAATACGCTTCTGGACCAGGAGAGTGACATATTGTTTTCAAAAGAGAATTGGAACAATAAAAAAGCATGCATTGGTAACCAATTTAGTGTAGCAAGCCTTTCTGTAACGAAACATATTGATTATTTGTCTTTCATTTCATACTGAGCAATGATTAATATTGTAGAAATATGATCCGCAACAGAGAGGGGAATAAGCAATCTTTGTAACACAATTTGTAATACCATTTGTTGCATGACATATGTTTTTGTAGAGAGGCATGGAGACTATATCTTTTTATCTAATTATAAACAAAACCATTGTTCATTGATATAAAAATAAAACACAAGATGAATGATTCTGTTTATCTATATACAAAAATACTAAATGATAACCATTAAACCCTTATTGCGCCAATTTCTGAAATGCAGTGTGTTCAAAACATCTTCTTAATAGTCTTGTGTATAGAGGAAACACTTTGAAGAAGCCTTTCGCTTAAATAAATGAAGAAATGTTTAAATCTGCATTTCGATAAAGTCTTACGGGAGAATATAACAGTGCAAAAACGGTAGACTTTGCAAATGGCGGTGAAAAGGTTGCCAGAAAAAGATATACTGTTAACGAGAACTTATTTTAGTCAAAAGCAATAATATGCAATTCAAAATATATAGAATAGAGACAGAACACAAGACCATGGTTAGTATTTTAAAAAATCTAGCCATTAAAATTCAACAATAATGACAGCAAATGATTTTCTCTGCATTATCATGTAGGCTTATATATTACTTTTATTGAATCTGCAGACTTTGCGCGTATAGATCTGGGCAAAATAACAAGCGGATCATTTAAATGCATTCGAGCTTCCTGGTCCATATCCCTAAAATAATGTTCAAGCTATTTTTAAATGTGAAGCTTGTGAACTGTTATCTAAAGGTAAACCCATAGCCCTAACATGATCTTCTAGTTCCTTTTACTGTATAGCGTTTGGACTTTTAGATCCAGGTGAACACGAAGCTGCCTTACTGCGTGTTGCCGTACCCTTTGTTTACAAATATTAGAAAGGATTCTATTTCAGACCATCCCAGATACCTTCTACCTTACACTACTAGAACATAAATTACGAATATTAATATGTATCTCTCTTATTTCAACTCTGAAAATGTTTTTCCTTGTATATGAATGATTGTAACATAATCTCATTTTATGAGGCATCGAATTTCTCGACTTTTCGTTTCGGAAGATACTCTAGAAATAAGACAAGAAATTCCAACACAAACAAAGAAGAACCAGTCAATATTTTTATTACTAGATAGATATGATTTTGTTGTTATTATATTGTTGTTTCGAACTTTAACGGACCGTAAAAACAATTCGGCATACGCGCAAGTCGGCTAAATTTGAAAGGTGTAACTCCTTGTGTACGTAGGTCGGTATGATACTACCGTGTTTCTCTGGATTACTGGTTTTGAACTGCACCGTCATCTAAGCAAATGGATAGTGAATCATTTAACGGATCGCATACTAGTTGATATTTCTAAGAAACAGATCTGCTTTCCTGTGTATATACTGTCATCGAGTTAAATAGTTTTATGATTTGTTTTATAACGTGTTAACAGCATTATTACGTAAAAAGTGTTACAAATTGTTCTTGGTTTTACCACATGTGTGTCATACTCAATGCGTAAATCATGAGTTTACAAAATAACGTACTACATGTGACATAAGAGAATACATGTATATGATTAATTAAGCATAAAGCATAAATCTAAATTAAGGTGGTGAATATTAAATATAGATTTTACAGTTTTCCATATCAAACGATGAAATTTTGATTGTATATGAACGAACGAAAGAAATTTATTCGGAAATAACGATGTTTACAACACATTTCTTTGGAGCATTTTTTGTTTTACCGCAAAAGATGAATTGTGTCATATCGTATCAAAATGTGTTTGTGGTCACCGTCAGGCAAGGAACTCGAAACTTTATTGTCATTTTATTGAGGAAATTTCTAATTTTACAAATCTGGTCTTCATCACGACTAGTGTTTACCTATATTTATAAAACATCTGTGCTAATTAATAAATGAAACTGTTGAAAATTCATATATAAATAAAAGCATAAATCAATTCGATGTAGCTGTGTGTGTTTTTGACACTGTTGTAACTAAAATGTAAATAGAAATCAAATACCTAAAGGTACTGAGAGGTTGGCCGATGCCGCTTCCATAAACATTCCAATGAAGTGCAGCGAAGACAAAAAGAGACAACATTACTAACTATGTCAAGCAATTGAAAGCAAAAGTATAGAATTGGTGACTGCAGCAATCTGGCAGTTTTTTTTGTTTGATATAAATGAACATTTTGATATTAAATGCAGTTATTTAATGAATACATGCAGACATTTCTTATTTTATGATGTAATCACAAATAAAGTGCGGTAACACCAGAGTGGGCGGCCAAACATTATAGATCTACGGTATAGCTATAGTGATAATTAGGGATTAAAGATAAACATAGACAAAACACTTGTTTTTCGTAAAATGGAAGGGTTAAATTTAATGAAATCTGGACATGCAATGACCAATATCTGGAAAATGTTAATGATCTTAATTAATTAGGTGACGTGTTCAATTATACTGGTAATTTTGCACTGACCATTTAGTTTGCAAAGCCTTAAGGCATTGAATGTTTTGATTTTTCATTGTCGGAGGTTCAAATTTAAACCTGTGATATTGTGTCCGTTTTTTATGCATTTGTAGGATCGACATGTAATTACGCGTGTGAAATATGGGGGTTCTCTAAATCAAAGGAAATTTAAAGGGTGCATTTGCGATTCTGTAAAAATAGTTTTAATGTTAAACTATCAACAAGCAATGCAGGTGTGTATGGAAAACTTTGTAGATATCTATTTATACTGCTCGTTACGTGAGGATAATAAAATATTGGTGTAAAGTGATAACAGCAGATAATATAGTTGTATCAACTATGTACAAACAGGCTATGTGAATTTGGATTCGCATATATAAAGGAATATCCCATGGGTTTAATTTAACATTATTGCATGCTGAGTTTAAAAAAACACCGTTTGTTGATGTTTTTATACAGCAATGGAATACAGGTGTAAATAATAATATGGTAAAATATTTGTACTCTAATTTAAATCCACTTTTTGTTCTGAAAATTATCTAGATATTCTGCCGAACGAGTTGATAACTTATATGACTCGTTTGCGATTAGCATCGCATTCATGAAGAATACATACAGAAAGTTATGCAGGGCAAACAGTTGAGACAGACCGAAAATTTTGTCTCAAATGTGATAGCAAATACATAGAAGACAAATTTCATTTTGTTCTAATTTTTCAAACATATAACAACATAAATATAATGTATATTGAACAATATTTCTACCAAGTGTGTATAAATTTGTCATGTTACTCCAAGTCGATAAAAAACAAGTTCTGTTAAATTTGGCTAAGTATATAAAGGAAACTTTCACCTTCCCAAATTCTTTGATAAATGAATCTCATGTTTAACAGAATGTATCGTATGTTTGTGTTGGTACCTAGGGCTATTGCACTCTCTATTAACATGTATATGCAGCTTGATTATAGCGTGATAAATTTTTGTCACAGGGTATGCAAAGGTTTTGAATGCTTTCTCTTACTGGTATCATGAGATTTGATTCTGCAGCAGGGATTGGGAAGGGGGTCAGTTTTGTTTGTTTGTTTGTTATAATATTTATTTGTAAATATACTATTTCATGTCACTTGAACTATGTAAACATTTGTATATTCATATAATCTACGAAGTACTATCTATGTGTACAGGTCGATAATAGAAATTATTGTCTGTTCTGTTCTGTTATTTGATAGCTGCGTACAAAAGAGGTTGCTTAATCTTTGTCTGTTTTCAGAGTTGACAGACACGTGACGGGCATTCCCCTTAATGGTGTTATGTTTTTGAAATTAATATTTTGTACTTGTGACCCCAGGTGAGTGTCTGATCAGCGTCTTTCCTTGAAGGTCCAAACATATACCTATCAAAAACACTACTAGACCCTTACACTTCTTTTACGGATAATCTGTATATGCAACACACATGTCAGCTAAAGTAGCACCTTGTATTCCTTTTAATCTGCCAATTAAAGAACCACCATCCGACATATACTGAATTTAATCAGTTTCCTCCCCACTGCAGGTACCAAGCGACCATATTGCAACCGTTACGGTAGATTTTTGTGGTCGTTTTCGATTGCAACTGAGTCAAGTTGGGTTGATAGAAAGTTGCTCTGTTCATACGCAAAATATTAAGAAATGGCATCCTTCTTTCTTAGCGATGATGTCATGAGTCTCTGAAACAAACGTTGTTGATCTGTTAAAAGAGGGCTGCTGTCTTCAACAATATTCAGTGTTGTATTGATGCAGGATAAATCGCCTAGATCTATATCAATTATCAGCTAGAAAATGACTTATGTTGGCTTATATCGATTTGAAAATTTATAAATGTTGCCTGTGACGATTAGAGAGTTATATAGACAACAACTGCTAACATGTAGTCTGTGTAATTCATGTAAAAAATAATCACTATTTAATCAGACTTATGAAAGCGATACAACACAAACGCATTTATTTAATTTGACTTTCTTCAAATGGATATAATATCAACATTTTTAGGTTTTTCTAGTGAAATTTGTTTTTCAATCATTAGATCCGACGAAATACTTGTCATGTACAAGTAACGGTAATTGCCCAGCGTTATTGTATTTTGTGTTAATTACCTGTAGCTCTCCCGAAATATAAAACTAGATCAGATTTATGTTTGCAAGTCTATTTTCTATTGATTTATTAACGTATATCATTATCAGAGTATTTTGTTTAAAAACAGTATTATTTCTGTATTGTTGTCCTCATTAATTCATGTATATACATGGACTGAGTGGAAATAAAGAAATCGAAATTTAATATAATACGCTTACTGAGAAAGATCACAGCGACCAACCTACCCTTCAATTCAGATTTTTGATTGTGCATTGATTGTTACGAATATTATATCATTTTGATAATAGGTTGGATTATATATATCTAAGAAATGTTCAGCATCTGAAATGTATTTATAGTATTGTTGGGTTTTTTCATTTAGTAAGTAAAGAGTTATTGTTTTGGGTTTGATGGCAATATAACAAAGTTGATGCTTTAATCTTTATTAATTTCCAATTGTGGCATTTATAAAGAAGACGGACAGTGTTTTAAGAGACCGTTTGGTTTAGCTTCATTGTATGGCTATGATTCTCTTTTGCCTTCCTCGACACTCGTGGCATCTGAAATGAAAAATTAAACA
>JAULCC010051319.1:0-15019 GCA_032358795.1 Nuttallia obscurata | reverse complement strand
GACACATGGAAAACAGACTTGATGAAATTCTGTGATACACATACTATCTGGAGCTCTGACCAATAAATAATTCCTCAGGTTGACAATTACCTTTTTTATCCTACAAAACAAATCAAATATGTTAATAAAATAACTTCCAAATTTCATCCGAGATTAAGCATTGCCAAGTAAATCTCTTATTATCATTCTGATGTGTTTGATGAAAAAAGCATGGGTAAAAGTTAAAAATGTTTAAAAACTTACGAGCTGTTTTCAATACTGATAAGTATTATTTCCTTAAAAGATACATAGGCAGAAATTTTTTGAAATAATATTAATATTAAAAGCTTTCACTCATTAAAAAAGTAGGAACACAGTGGAACATATGAGTAAAAGTTTCAAAGGCTTATAATACTGAAAAGCTGTCTTTCAAATAATGAAAACACTGATTCTCTTAATACCTAGTTATAAGTGCAGACAAATCTTGAGAACACTAAATCAGTATTAACACTGAAAACTTTCACCCATGCATACAGGAGGCTATGAGAAACATTCTGAAAACAAGAATGTAGTAAAAGCACAAAACATAGAAGAACACTTCTGAAGATTTGTTTACTGTGCCTTTAAATCAGAAAATACGGAATAAAATATAAAACAGCTGTGTAAGTTGTTCCTGCTCTTATGGAGCTATTTATCACATGACATGTCTCACCTTTTCCCTTGAGTATTTTCCAGGTGGCTGTGTGTGTGAAGGTTACTAGCATACGCAGACAAACCATCATCATCTTCACATCACTATGGTTCTCAGGCTGAAAGTAATACACATGATAATAAAAATACAAGTGAGATTAGCTTCAAACACTTTAATGATGTATACATTTAATTGCTTCTCTGTGCTAATTCAAAAAAAAATTCTATCACGGATTATACTTTAATGCCTCTTTCAATTGAACTGCAAGTATATGTGGGGATCGATTTCAGTATGTCTTCTTGAATCTCTGAGTACACTACTCAACTTTGTAGTGACGCCTCATTGAACACAGATTCAAGGCAGGCTACCCAACAGTCTCACTGCTGTGACACTGACCTGAAAAGTCCTTGCAGTGAGATTTCAAAGCTAAACATGAATCAAAAGAGCAATATGTAGTATTTTTCTATGACATATTCAATTGTAATATTACTAGACCACGTGAAAGCAGTTATGGTCATTGATTTGCAATATCTCAGCTCCTGACAGCTGTAGGTTTCAATCCATTATGGGCACTTCAGAAGTGAGGAAACATTTTAGCTGCTTGTAGTAGGTTGGTGGTTCTACTTGGGAACTATAAGTTTCTGAAATAATGTACACAGCCCCACCAGTCTTTCTCCACCTGTAATGTGCTGGAAATATTGTTGAAGTGATGCAAACAAACAAAATTAGACTAGACCAAGTTTTGTATAAAAGGCTTGTCCAATAGCCTTTCATTCGTAGAGGGAGCAGCCTCTTAGAAATTTACCTTACCAAAGACATGGCATATGAAAATTCAATTAATACTTTCCTTACCTAAACCTATACTGAGTTCCTTTCCTTGCCCATTTACATCTGGACAAACAGATAAAGTTGTAATGCTATACTGAGGATGTTACCGTGGCTATTGTAAAGCTTTCACTTTTCAATCCCAGAGCCTTTCTTGTGTACTTACCCGTATTTCTTTCAGGCATAAAACACATTTCCATAAAATGTCCTTGACCTGTTGTATCCATAGCAACACATAGTCCTTCAGCAATGATACAGATACATAGGACACCTGTATACAAAAGAAAACAATGCCCATATACAGGTGTGGAGTAGTCAGGTAGTCAAAGTAAACAACAAAATTTCCTTGATGTTGTATTGTTGGATGTTGTATCCACACAATTTAAATGATCGAAAAGCACAGATTGGGACTTATAAAAATCCCTTTCTACAAATGGACTATGAATAACAATATATATCTCATTCTGTAATAAGCTTTGAACAGAATATGATCTTGTTCATTTTTTGGTCAGAGAAAACAGGATAAATGACCCAACAAAAATCAACAGTGTAAATGTTTATATCCAGGGGAAGTCATTCTGCTCAAATTGACCTCTGAAAAGAAACTGAGGCTTTTTTTTCTCCATTCAAATCATGTTGTTTTTAGTGGGAAATGATTATTTCCAGTTCAAATTTTGAACTTTTAAGAACACTGTTATGCCGTAGACCCTTTTTAAGTGTATGCCAAGAAAATGTGAATTCAAAGTTATGATATATGTACTACATATAAAGTCAGAAATAAAAAGTGTTTTAGGTTTCAGAAGATAGTATCAGAATTCCCCTTTATGAATTTTTTAATTTAAAAATCATGTCGAAAGTCCGCTTTGCAAAGTTTTCAAAGCCATTCACAAAAAGGGTGTAAATTATATACATCTTCATACACATCTGACCTTTATGTTATCAGAATCCATTGAGGCCAGCAGATACTTGCATACATACTCCAGATTCTGAAAATATAAATATGAATTGATATCAATTTACAAACAATAACAAAACCAATGCTTTTGAACAACTGTACAATCACATACTGTGTTTCCTATTATAATTGTGCAATACATCTTGAGTAAAATTTTGCCATGGTACGGTGAAAAATTTGACTGACAATCTTCTTAAAAGCATTCAAAACAAACACACATAAGCAGTGGGGTATTTATTGATCCCCTCCCCTCCACAACAAAGCAAATAAATACAACATATGTTAAAACAGACCAGTAAGGATTTTGGTCAATCAAAAAATCACACATAAGTAGAGAACTATTTTCAAATCCCCTCACCCTCCCAACAAATCAAGTTTATACATCATGTTTCAAAACAGAGAATGACTTAGCATTTTGGTCTTTTGGAAAACTTATCTGCAATCAGTTAACTGCAGCTTGACACTCTCCATGGGTCCATTTTGTGGCTTATTTTGTGATTGTTTAAGGTCTTTAAACTTAACATGTGCTCTCTCTCTCTCACAGCCATTTATCACACTAGTAATATATACCATACCAACCGGTATGGCCTCAGTCACAACTGGTTATAAAAAATAATTTACCTTACGGTCCAGGCTTTCTGTGTATGTAAAGACAAACCCTCGCAACAGCTTGAATACTTCCAAGGCTAAAATAAAAGATGATGCTAGATCATGTTTTCTACCCCAAAACAACAACTGAATATGATTATACTATTGATTGATTAGGAATTTCTTTAATTTTACCCCATTAACTTCAGTTTTCCCAATTGGCATATAACTGACACCTGGGGCAGTTAAATTTTAATTTGTGTGGCAGCAATTTGTTCTAATTTTTTTCCACCCTACTGGTATATGATATTGAGAATTATTCCATATCAATGAGAAAACTGATTTCCCATATTTAACTACTGAAAGATCACTAACTTTTATGGACATTTCATGGAAATATCTTTAAACTGTTTTCAGAGGTACAAGAACCTGGGCAGCGTTTCATATAAATAGATATTTTTTTCAAAATATGCATCCTTAATGACAAGTAAATATCTATCCAGGCAAGGTTAATTGGCATTTATTTAGTCACAAGGTTTTCATCAAGCAGAAATTTACACACAAAATGTCTAAAAAATAAAATCTGTTGCGGTGCCGTTAAACCCAACTCAATCAATCTACAAACATCCTGACATCACAGAATTTTTTTCTCATTTTATGTCAGGAAGTCTAGTGTTGTCACAACTTGTCTGTGTTTATTTTTGGAATTAAGCATCACTGACAGTATTTCAGTCATATCAAGAGACCCATGAAAAGCTGGGAAATTTGCCATGACGATCTGAATAAACAAAAGCAAACAGTGCAGAACCTGATTGGACACATGTTTTAGTCTATGGTAAGAATAATAACTATTTTTTCAGCGCTTTCATCATTCATCTCTAATGTTCAAAAAGAAGAGTCTTCCCTGTATTTTTTCAAAACTATTTATAAGGTTCTTTTCAAGACGAAAGTCAGATGGAAATGTTGCCAATGTTAAGATAGAAACATTGAGATTCTGAATATATGCACTGCCTTTTCTCCATAAAAGGGATACAAAAATTGTTTGAAACCATGAACAGATACTTCCTAGAAATTTTACAAATACTGGAGTCCATTGCCAGAAAACATTCTCTGGAAGAAGAGTGAAGAGAATAACATCTTGGATTTTATAGACGCCATGTGGATAGGTCAAATGTAATTACCTGGTTTGAAATTTGGTGTGTATTCTCCATCTTGGTCTTCTGGTATGTTCAACAACTTCTCAACCTCGGCTCTAGAATAATGATCAAGATAAATATCAACTTTTCAACCTCGACTCTAGAATAATGATCAAGATAAATATCAACTTTTCAACCTCGACTCTAGAATAATGATCAAGATAAATATCAATCTTGGGTGAACAAGTAATTTTTCCTTTTAATAAACTTGCACTTTGGATAGATTACCTAAACATAATAGAGATTGTATATGCCTCAGGCATTACCCCAAGAAACATGATTGCCCTATGCCTTGGTGTGTACCATCATTACCATAGGCAGTTTAGCAAGGAAAATTTCATTGTAATTAAAGGGGCAGTTTAATTATATGTTCTTAAGGGTATTCTATTTACAAAAGCAGCCAGCAAAATTTGTGTGATATATTAGTTTGGTTTATCTCAGTAAAACATGTGACAAAACCCTCAATATGAAGTCATAGTTATTGAAGAGTATCTATTTGTAACATGCAATTTCATTGGAAGAAGACTTTTCTCCAATACCTCATTAATATTCATGAAAACGAGACTGTGTCGGTCAACTGTCCCATATTTCATATAAAGAGTACAAGAAGAAAGCACTGAGATTGCCAATGATGTAGTAGATAAATAAAGTGTGAGCTGAGCTACATTTACTTCATAATTCTGATTTAAAGTTAAATTTGTCATTCATCAGACTTGTGGAACCTGAAGCTATCTCTTGGCTATTGATAACAATATCAGATATCTTAGTGTAAATTAAAAAATGAAATCATGTTTTAAAGAAAGTTACAGATTCTTGAAATTAGTAAAATATCAAAATCTATTATATACATATATGTACTTAAAAATTTATCCTTTTTTGGTCAAATTTTCAGATTGTTTTTTTTGTAATAAAATATTAATTAATTTAATACCAGATAGTTTAAAGATGAGATTCTGGCAGTATATTTCTTAGTATAAAGCTTCTGGTTTACCTGATACAAAGTCTTATGTCCTTTCTTGCTTTGTAGCCACGGTACACTGACTGCAATCAAAAAGACCAAAGCATATATGAGAAGCAAGGAATTGAGGTTTACTATCAGGTTGTTTTCATCCATTGGGTATAGATATATCAACATTATGCTATTTTAAGATCTACGAGCAATCTCAATCTATCTTATATGTAACAAAAACGAGGACAAAATGATCTTACACTGACCGTCAAACTGACAATGTACAGAATAAATATGCTTCATTTTTTCAAATGAACAACAACATACAACAGCAAATGTTGCATGAGTAAACTAAAATTCTTTTAGTAACAGTATAGATACTAATTGCAATCATTCTATGCAACATCAAAAGAGACCAAGCTAAGTTGAACAGTTGCTTTCATCAAATGGTTTGAATCCAGCATGCATAAGAATTAAGATGTCAAATGCTCAATCATTTTTATTTATTTTCATCATCTTTACAAACAATCATAAGCACATCAGAACTCTTTGATCATTCAATATCACACATGATAAATACACAGTAACATATTGAACAAATCAATATATATGTACCTGTATTTTGGTGGCATAACTCTCCTGTAATGTTATCCATATCACTGTGACATATACAGTACCATATTGGACCAGTAGATACTTACCTGTATTTTGATGGCAGAACTTTCCTTTAATTTCTCCAAGGCCCTTTCTTCTCTCTGGGCCTTTGTCTGTTCCAGGAAACAGGACCTCTGATGGCTATCTACCTTACTGAACATGGCATCTATACAATCTGTCAAATGAAACAAAGTATGGTGAAGAATACCAATACCATATATGCTCATGCACTCTGATACCAATGTGTAGTGGTTAACAGCTGCAATCCATACTCAGAATGAGCCAGATATACTTTAACCTTTCATGTTTTAATGTGCACATGAAGATATCAATTTAAAGTGTTGCAATTCCAGAATCTTTCATAAATGGTATATGTGTGTTATAAGCACAGCCAATTTAGCTTGGTAATGAAGCAGCAAACAGATCTATTTTTGTCCAACAGGTTTAATAAAAAAGATTTTTAACCCCTATAACCTTTTACTCCACATATAAATCGCCTTTCTGACAATTTTGCAAACAGAGTAGACCCAGATCAGGCAGTTCCTGTAACTCCCGTTTTCGACTGGCCCCAGAATACCTGATTTTGGAAAGTTGTGTAAATTAACACGGGGCCTGCGGAGTCAGCAGGAAGATAGAATACATTCCTGGTGTAGGTATCAATAGGCATCATAAGAGTGACCAGAAGTTACCAAAGACATAGAAGGGTGACCTGGTGACAAGAATATTTGATTCTGGCAGCAATATGTTAGGGGTTACCTGGGTGACCAGAGGTTACAAAAAACATAGCAGTACGTTTACTAATGGACTGTTCCATAGAGTTGATCCAAGTGAATATTGTGACGAAACTGGAATGAAATTAAATATAGAAAAATCAAAAAATAATAGTCTATAGAAATGGAGGACCGCTCAGATACTACGAAAAGTGGTATTATAAAGGTCAAGTCATAGAAATTGTTTCAAGCTACAAGTACCTAGGCGCATTCTTCACACCAAAACTTTCTTGAAGTAAAACAAAAGAAACCTTGTTGTTGTAGGTCACTAAGGCAGTTAATATGATATTTCACTACCAAAAATACTTCAATTACTTTAACCATTATGAAGCGTTCAAATTGTTGGACTCACATGTGATACTAATTCTTTTGTACTCATCAGAGTTCTGGGGCTATCAGCTGTGTGATAATATTTAAAAAATACACATAGGCTTTTGCAAGAAGGTTGCTTGCCTAAACCAAAATGTGGCTCACTTCTTTGCACTGAGTGAATGTGGAAGGCATCCCTTGTCGGTAAACTATAAGTCCTGATGTTTTTAATACTGGACAAAAATAACTTTGATGTTACAAGAGAGATACTCTAAACAATGTTATGTTATGCTGCAACGCTTGGATGAAAATGGATCGAACTATATGGGCCACTAACGTTAAACGACTCCTATTTCAGTACGGATTTGGCTATGCATGGATCGCAGATGATATCCATGATGCCATAATTTTTATAAGACTTTTTATAGAGAGACAAGTTTAGAGATTTTAGTATACAATTAATTATATCGGAAATAAATAGATCACCTTATTGTATAAACTTTATAAAAGTGCCCTTACTCCAGAGGCATATTTAACAATGCCAATTCAGTATGTTTACAAGAAAGCCAAATCCATCTTCCGCTGTTCCAGCCAGTCTCATGCTTGAAAAAGGATGCCACTTAAATATAGATGGAGACTTATAATCGATTCTGTCCATTCTGCATCAATCATGTCATTTATACAGTTGAAGATAAAATGCATTTTTTTCCTTGTATGTCCAAGTTTCAGCAACCAAAGACAGAAACACTTTATTCTAGAACTGTTGAGATATACCTTGTGAAAGACTATTTATCACCATAATGACAGATCTATCTATATACAAGGCGCGAAAGTTTGTACTCTTTATCAAAGTATATTGTTAACACCTTTAAAGTGAGAGAGATGTTGTGACTAAGTATTAAAACATACCAAAATGTCAGTTAATGTTTCATTTTAAGCAATTGATTCTATGACAGTGTTATACAGACAGCTTATTGTGAATTATTTACTTATTTTGATATTTAAAATTATGTGTATAGTTGATGAGCACTTGTCTGTATGTGTACCAACGACATAGTGAACTGTGCCAGGTCGAAGTGATTATTGTGCGAGAGATGTTGGGGTCCGGTGTTCGAATCCGTACCGGTTGCAATTTTTCCTGGAAATTTCCTAAATCCATGGTGAACTTCAGAAGGCCATATAAAACTTCGCAATTTTTTCTCACCACAATAGTTTGGTTCCTATAGATGTCGGCATGTTGGCGACACTAACAAGGAGGAAAATATATTTATTTTGATTAAAACATCACACACAGCATTTGAATTCTACGAGTCGAATATTCCAGGAAAATCTGGTTCATTATCTTCTGAAATAGATTTACAGCGATGGGTACACAAATAATTCAAATCGTAAAACTATATCGTTCCTACCTTATCTTCAATAACTGTACAATGTTTACAAATATTAACCTCAAACCTCATATTTGTGTACAAATTATTCTCAATAACCGGTGTCAGCATAGATTTTATACCCCAAAGGGGGGGGGGGGGGGAGTAGGTCTAAAATACGCAATGGAGAAATGGAGCGCTATGGAGACAAAATACGCAATGGAGATGGACATTTCCAATATCGGTGTTTCTGGTGCTAAATAAGCGTTATAAATCACAAAATGATGTATTAAATCATTTGTCAACACATATATAAGCTAAAAAAAATTGTAATAAGTCATTATAAACTTGGTGATTTTATCGTATTTTTATGATCGAGCAATGGAAATTTCAACCTACGCAATGGAGATGGAAATTTCAAATTTCGGTGTTTCTGGTGCTAACTAAGTCGGAAAGTGTCTAAATTCTTGAAGAGAGAGGGAAAACACTCTACAGAATATGAAGCTGTTTTTATGGAAGCGAAACAGTTATTATACCAGTGGCCTAGAAACAAAGACGTTTTGTGGTTAATGAAATAAGATATCAGGTTTAAGATAGAAGCTCCTAGCCCTATATAGGCAAAAACAAGCGCATGTTCAAGTTCTTTGATAAGAAATATTCAAGGCTGAACTCCCTCAAAAGTGTTTAATCTAACTGGCACAAAAAGAGGCACAATATTAGTGTTATTGTACGTAAAATGTACTCTTAGTTTAAAACCCACTGGACTGATTAAGAGATGTATATATAAAGTTGACAACAATGTTTGTGTTGTAAGTATACTTTAAGGAAATTTCCGTTACCAGAATTTTCCGATACATTTGTTATTTTTTCTGTTTTAACTTTTTTTTCAAAGCAATCTGTATACTATTAGGTAAACGCATTATCCTCAAAATTGTATAATTTAAACATATATGTGTCCATGAAGAACTTCCGAATAGTCCTACTTATGATCTTTTAGGTGAAAAACAAGTAATTTACAAGATACAGTCGAATAATTGGGGTTGACGTGCACATAATGCACACTTAGTGTTTGTCATTTATGTTGTTTTGATTAAAATATTCTAGTTACAGTTTATAGTGTGTTTAATATATTATTTGCAGGAATGGTCATTACAATAGTAAGATTTCGGTTACCAAAACATTTGTAGTATTTAATGTAACAGTTTGCTATCAGTTCATCTTATTCCAATACCTATAGTCATTATACATGACTATAAAGTTGTTACATTGCATACTTAAAGTCTGGTTTGTCATTTGAAGTGATATATAATTGTATAAATTGCAGATAAAAACACATACAGTTCCACGATGCCATTTGACATTTAGTCATTATAACACATAAAGTGCAAACAAAACTCCGTTTTGTGCTTACTGCTGTATGGCTACTGTGCCTTAATTTTTACACAAAATCTATCTACAAGACACGAAAAGGTTGAAATGCTAATACACAGTTGAGATAAAGTATAGGTGTATAGGTAGAAATTTCGATTGCGCGACCATGAAAGTACGATGAAATCACCCTAAAACGTTATAATGACTTTTTACAAAATGTTTTAGCTAATAATACATAATTTTGTAATTTATAAAGCTTAATTAGCACCAGAAGATGGTAGAAACACCGATATAGGAAAGTTCCATCTCCATTGCGTAGGTTTAAGTAAGTATGAATTAAAAACTTTTTCCGTATACTATTTCAGTCATGCAGCATTTGAAGCAATCGGATATTGAGAGCCGTATAGAATTCGCCAGGTGGATGAAAACTCTTATAGACATAACTAACATTATTTGGTTTTCAGATGAATCACTTTTTAGCCTTAATGCTGTTGTAAATACACATAGTTGTCGCTTATGGGGCACTGAAAAAGCTAACTTCCTTTATGAAAAGCCGCTACATAACGAAAGGTGACAGTTTGGGCATCATTTAAGTGAAAGCGGCGTGATTGGACCTTTCTTTTTTTAAGACGGGGGTGTGAGACAGACTGTTACTAGCGGTCGCTATCTACAACAACTAAGGAATAAGTACCTACCATCATTGCAGAGAAGAGGAATAAATGTAAATGACATATGGTTTCAAGAGGATGGTGCTACACCGCATACGACCGGACATGTGCTTTCATAGTTGCGCTAAACATTTGGTGACCACCTCATCTCCTTTAAATCTGACCATGTTTGGCCCCCTCATTCACCTGACTTAAATCCATTAGACGTTTTTCTTTGGGGACATTTAAAAGACAAGGTCTACACACCTAAACCAACATCAGTACAAGAGCTAAATTCATCAATTCGACGAGAAATGAGAAAAATAAATCCACACATGTACGGATCGGCCATAGACAATTTCAAGAAAATACTTGACGTCATAACCACCCAAAATGGACGTCACGTTGAACATTTGTTATAATTATTATTTTGGATATACGGACAGGATTCCTTATTCAAATATGGTATGTTGTACATCAAACAAAACTTCAAAGCATCTAGATTATTACTATGTGAAAACCGTATGCCTATATTTTATGATATTAACGCTATTTCAAAAGTGTATCAGATATAATGAATGACCCTGTATATATGTATATATATATATTTTCATTTTTATCATTTTATTATTTTATTCATTTATTATTATTTTAATCATTTTGTGATTAATAAAATTGATTAGCACCAGACACCCATATTTGAATACTCATACTCTTCTCTCTCCCATTTATTCTCCCAACCTCCTCTCTCCCATCTGTCTCTCTCCAATTCACTCACACGCACTCACTCTTCTATTCACTCACTCACTCTCCTAACTTCCTCTCTCCCATTCATTCACAGACTCCTTTCTGTCTTCCTTTCACCCACTCACTCTCTCCCATTCAGCCACACTCACTAATTCTCCTCTCTCCCATTCATCCACACTCACTCAACTCATTCTCCTGTCTCCCATTCACTGAATCTGACACCTACCTCTCTCCCTCTTCACTCTCTCACCCTCCTTGATCCCATTTATCCACCTACGATCCTCTCTCCCATTCACCCACTCCCTTCTCTCCCGTGCATCCACACTCACCCACTTTTTTCTCTCCCATTCACTCTTACGCTACTTATTCACTTCCACACTTCTACTCTCCCTCCCATCCACTCACCATATACAAAAAGACACCAAACGACAAGCGACTGGAGTCTTAGAGACCTCCATTGTGGAGGTCTCCCTTCACAAAACGGTCTCTGCTATGAAAGGCAAAGACCATTCTATGGAAATTGGGTTGTGTATGGATCACTTACATTTATGTATCGCCCGAGCTTTACTTTAGACAGGTGAATAAATTCAAGATGTTATAGATATTGCTGAATAGCAGCATAAGGATGCGTCCTGATGTAAATTTACATTTTAACATACAAATATGCGTTTGCTTGAACTGTTCTCATCATTTTAGATTTTAACATATATTCTGAATGATACGTTAGGCATACGTTTCATTCTCTAACAGCAAACATGAGAAATTACCATAACGAAAAGGTGTGAAATACCTGAGCCTTCAAACTAGAGCACGAAGTAAAGGTCAAACGATTTACTGGACAGCTGTTCTTGTATGTTATGATTTGAAGATTCGTTATTTCGATGTAAACTTTACAGTTTCTTGTCATAAAAACTGTTTACAATAGTATAATAACATAAAACAAATGGTTGCACTATGGGCAGAATAATGCACGGTACAGCAAACCACAAAGTTATATCTAAAAGCATGATACGCTATTAAAGCGAGATTTTGGTCAAACATGAAACTATTCTAATATACATCACACAAACAGCATTCGTTCGATTTATAAACAATAGACCATAATGGCATAATAGTTGAATTTGTTTCCAATAAATTTTAAACTAACGTTTTCTCTCAAACATGAAATAAACTAATTTGAATTGTATTTAGGTTAATATCATTCAGGGGAAAATCTATAAAAGACTTTATGTCTTTCGTTTAAATCCTTTAAATTTTGTACATCTGTGTAGCTAATTGATGTACACTCAGTGCGTTAAAAACATAACACTTATATAGTCTCTAACAGTTATACATTATCAAAAAAAAAAAACGACTGTGTATTTATTCAATTCATTTTAAACCATTTTTGAATGTGAAATGGAAAACATAAATGGCAATAAATAGTGCGTTGAAACTGATTAGCATTTAATGCAGTATATGCAGCCTTTAGCGTTATACACCCCGCGCATTGCACAAAGCAAGACATCTTTTACACATGAAAAGAACATTTGAAGTTATACACTGTGTGATGTTATTCCTCTCCTCTAAAACGGCCTCGCAAAGTTGGTGCATATTGCTTGGTAATAAACAGGAGTTGTAAGCTCGTCGCAAATGTGCACGATTTATAATTTTATGGTCGCGCAATGGAAATTTCAACTTACGCCATGGAGATGGAATATTCATATCCGTATTTCTGGTGCTAATTAAGCTTTATAAATCACAAACTGTTGAAGTCATCAGTTGTCGACATATATATTAGCTAAAACATTATTTAAAAAGTCATTATAACGTTTAAGGGTGATTTTATCTTCATTTTATGGTCGCGCATACTGTACATTGTTTTTACTCAGAGCATAATTGTTTCATTCGATTAGTATTTATGATCTCTTGCTTTATTAATTAAATTAAAGAATGTCAGATGTCAGAATAGGAAAATATGGCGGGCAAATCTCTTACGATTTTGCGCGTAGTTACTGCTTCCTCAAGCTGTCGTAAAGAAACTCACGTTTCCCGATTCACGCACGATACAACGCACGATTTGACATTAGTGAAAAGATTTTAATGTTTACGAAGTTTTGTACGATAATTCTCAGGCATACGCACGTTTGTGAAACGGGCCCCAGCTGATTATGTCGATGACATTGATTGGTTGATCAATCTACCAAAGGTACACTTATTAAAACTAACAGCAACTTCTGTCAGTTCTGTACGCACGTTAAACTTAGTGAACATAACACTAGTAAGTGTTGTTATGGTCGAACTGACTTTGAGTTGACGTTTAGACTAGTCTGGTTCCCTGCGTACAGGTTACATAATAATGTATAATGTAATGTAATAATGTATAATATAATGTAATACAATGTAATGAAAGGGGCAGGTAATCCAGGCTAAATTTTAGAATAGAGTTGATCTGAAATCACTTTGTCCTTCATCGCTGCTCGGTTGTTGGTTCCCATCCGGCCTGGCTATGGTACAGTGTTTCCTGTGAGGAAGCTACTCGACTGTCTTGCTGGAAGGTCGATGTTCTAAACCGGAGTCTTCTGCACCATGCAATAGCACAATTATTTCCTATCAAACTCGGACTAGTACTGTCAAATTTGTATCCGTGTCAATTGTAACACTAAAGTATGCATTGTAACATTTATAGATTTACTTTTAGCCTGCTAAAGGCGAATGTGATAGATTTTGCAAACAGCTTGGATCCAGATTAGACACCGAGTAACTCGGCTAATCAGGATCAAAGCTGTTTGTCACTCGGCCAATTGTTTCTCCAAATTTAGGGCGATTCTGATGAATTTTAAAATCTAGGCAGACGACATGTAGCTTAAGCAGACGACATTTGTTCAGCAGACTAAAGATTAAAGGAGCACTGCTGATTTTCACATAGGCTGTTCATCATGAAAAAACATTCATCATTCTTATCCAAAGGAACAGTTTCCTTAAGCACAAACGACACTTAATTACTTTAAAAACGCACCGCACTTTAAAAATTCGTATCATAAGCAGTATGTAGAATAATGCATTATGGTAAGCTGCTTCAGTCAAAGTTTGGTTGTGGATGTTAGAAAATGATTTATTAAATACATGTTGTATTACATATAATAATAATAATTTATCATGTCAGCTCATGGGAATAGCAATAGTGGAATGTTACATATATTGCCCTTAACAGTGCGTGTGTTTACGGAATAACACCACCGAGGCATCACTTATAGTTAGAGATATAACAGAAATCATTATCATTTATATATGTGTTAACTATATTTGAGCATTCATTCATTTATTATACATATCCAGTAGTAGAGCTCCCGCTTCATAATAGTGCGGGAGGTTGTGGATTAGGCCCCTGACCGAGTCAAACCAAATACTTCACTGCCGGAAGCAATACCGCGCATGCGTAATATCTCGTTTGCCCTTTTTTTACTTCACAGATTCCCTAAATGTTTGGCAAAATAATCGGCTGAGTGTCAAACAGCTTGAATCCGGATGAGACCCCGAGTTACTCGGCGTCTCATCCGTTTTCAAGCTGTTTGCATATGACTTAAAACTCGTGGTAAGGAAGTGAAGGGGTTAAGAATTGGTAGTAATGGCTTTCCTGTCTTAGCGCTCAGCATTTGGGGTTAGCATTACGATTGGTTCGCTGTTGTTAGGGTAAAGTGACGGAATGGATTCAGTCCCCGTGGTGCCAATGCTATACACAGGGCACGTAAAGAAAAACATGAGTTCTATAGAAGAGTTCTTTGTTTCTGTTTCTGGGACGCCCGTTAGCCCTAGGTGACATTAAATGACGTTAAGATAAACAAACAAACAAACAGAAAAGTTTCAATTTTCAAGTTTTATTCATTCATTTCCAGTGGGCTTATAAGCTCGTGTGGACAAGTTTACAGAAGAAAAGATATGAAACATGACAAACGTATGTCGTACAAATTTGAACACAAAATTTGAACCAT
>JAULCC010051097.1:3147-15020 GCA_032358795.1 Nuttallia obscurata | reverse complement strand
TTAAAATGAGTTTCAATGAGACTGATAATACTTAAACCATTGAAACAATCATCTATTCATCAATGATAATTTCACAAATACAGATGTATGTGTACCATGGAAAATTAACAAGTTATAGCTAGACAAGGGAAATAATAGATGACTCAAGCAATGTCACATTATATGAAAACGGATGCATAAAATAATTTCAAATTTCAGGAATATCTTTTGCAGAAATTGATTAAAAGCTAAATAACAGATAAATGAACAGCACTTACTTCGCAAAGTTTTTGTATGATATGGAGTTGGGATTAAGGCATAATGGCACTCGGTTTCCTTTCTGCTGCTCCAATATAAACTTATGTATTTTTTCTGCAAATGGAGAGAATAAGCATACAAAATAAAATTTATAACAGTTAACCCCAGATTATATCTACATATCCCTTTAAGTATCTACAGCATCAATTACTTTATTAGTAACACAAACAAACAAAAACAATATCAGAAAATGATAAAATTTCAATACCTGAAGTTTTCTACATAAAAATGATTTGAGATTATTGAAAACCTACTATAACTAGTTCATGTCTGTATCATGAATTGAATCAAGCCAGTACATTATCTACAATCACTGAAATTATTTTTTACTGTCGTATAGTTTGTCAAATTGGGTTTTTAAACTCATTCTAGCTCATTTATGTTAAAAGCAAATGAAAACCTAATAGAAACACTGAACAGTCTGTTTTCTGGGTTGAACCAGTACATGGTGTTTAGTGAAAGTCAGTTATAATAAAGACCCCTCTAGAATAGAACTTTATATTTACCTTTCACTTTAAAAACCGAGGTGAGGTCATCTTCAAAGTCATATCGGAAAGGTTCTTTGCATATTGGTTCAAAGTCATTACTGAAGTGCCGAACTCCACCAACATTATGGCAACATGTACACATACAGGAATGATAACGTAGTCTTCCTTCGTCTAAATATGGGTGTGCTAAAGCATCTGCCGCCGTGATTCTTTTGAACTGCAAAAATAAGACTTTTTTTCATTATTTGGCAAAAATGAAGCATCTAATCCATATTTTACCTATATAGATGAGATCTGCTTATGACCAATTATTGTATATCTAAAAGCCTTATTTCCAAGCTTCATATTGTACTCGTAATATATTTTAACTGATAGTAAACCACCATAAAACAGAATGTATACATAACATGAGAACTAATCCTGATTTTCAACTCCCCAGTCTTCTAAAGGCTACTAAACCAAAGGCTTTTATCATGAATAACAAAATCATCCTTCTGTGTGTGTTAACATTCTCATAAACTTCTTAACATTCTCATAAACTATGTAGAAAGATATAAACAATAGTAGATGGATGTGGGACATGACGGAACACGGAAAACGACACTGATGGAACCGAAAATTGGACTGACAAAGCAATTCCTAAGTATTGCACTTTCCCAAAACCCAGTAAATGAACTCAATGTTTGCCTAATTCTTTTCCACATACCGGATCAAAAACTAGCATTCGACATAGTAGATGAACTGCTTCATGTGTTGCCTGGTTTGAGAGAGTGTACAATGCTGCTAATGATGGTGGTCGATGTGACATTCTGACAATGTGAGCTTTGGCACCTTCACACGCTGATCGCATTTCGTCCAACGTTGGGGTCCCCAAGAGATCAATGATGAGATCCAACTGAAAAGACAAAAATAAGGGGTCAATATTACTTCAAACTTTAAAATCCCATAAAAGCATGTAATATTCTAGCCTGACAGGTTTATTATTTGCAGTTTCTTCCACTGTTCATGTTAACTAGCAGCAAATGAAATAAAAAACGTAGTCATTCTAATGAACAAAAAAAATTGATAGTGTATGTTCGTATTTGTCTTACTTTTAATCATTGTTCAAATTTGTCTTAATCATATGACACTATGGTGAGATATTCTAAACAAACAGAAATATCTTTTACCAAATTCTACTTTTGTTCCAGTTCTATCAATTCACTCTTTTTTAAAAAAAATATTAGTAATTAACACTTACTTGATGTATTGGGCTATTTGCTTGGAAGAGAATTCTCCGACCCAGAAGTTCGGCGAAAATGCATCCAACAGACCATATATCTACACTGGATGCGTAATGTTTGGTCCCCATAAGGATTTCAGGAGCTCTGTAGTACTGTGTCACCACTTCCTGTGTCATGTGTACAGACTCGTCAGGTTCCTCTATACGAGCCAGACCAAAGTCACATATCTGTAATAAGTTACAGTATCAACTGAGTCAACTTCATTACAAAGAATCATGCAATCAATTAGAGAGAAATTACACCAGTATCAAGTTGTTTAACTATCAATATTGTTCTTAACATTTTTATCAATGATCCCACCATCAGTAGCAGATAAAGTCAAACTGGTCATTACTTTTTTTTCAGCAGTTTTTAAATTTTCCTTTTAACTCACTAACATCTAGTCAATCTTACACAATCCGGACTTACTGAAACATTTTAGTGTAAGACCTGTTAGACTGACCAGCCTTTATTGTAACATGCAATGGAAAAACCTTGGGTCCTCACCCACCCTGATTCTCTCCGTAATACAATTAGACATGTAAAACTTACTTTTAAAACACAGTTGCTGTTGACTAGAAGATTTCCTGGTTTAATATCTCGATGTAACACTCGGGCAGAATGTAAATATTTTAAACCTGAAAATACAAATACATTTTTAAGTACATTGTCTTGTAGATTTACATATTACCTCAGGAATGTTAAGAATCTGCCCCATTGTTAGTGGATAGTCTTATAATTACAACAGACATGCCAATGTTTCACCTTACAACTTCTAGTATTGCATGTGAAGTATTGGTCTCAAATAATTTCCCTTCAGCTGTCACTTTCAGTTCATGTTTAAGGACTAAGGTGTACAAAAAATTCAAATCTTTACCCAACAACAAAATATAAACCAGTGTATGCTCACAACAGACTGTTTTGAATACCGACCGAATTTACTGCATACTTCAAAACACCACAAAGCATATCAAAATAATCTTGGTACTAAAGCTAAAGCTACATTAAATCAAGCATTAGCTTATCATGATGGAGATAGGATTCTTTTGAAGATCTCTTGTAACATGATTAAAAGTTGTAAACTTCACACCAGACATTTGAGGCAGGTGTAGCGATTTGAAAACTCAGATGCCTGCATCAAAAAACTTCTTTTGTCTTATAGATGCCATTAAGGTTCTGATTTTCATATAACCCCCACAGTGACGGTGTGAACTGCAATCATTACAGCCTTTGAGTTTTGTTCTGGCAGATATGGAGGATCAATGAAGTGTCAGACCAGAAGCTGCACAGAGACACTTAATTGGATGTCTCGTCATCTGACAAGCAAATCTAATAGACTGACCTCACTTCTCTATAGAAATAATAATAAGCAAAATGTCTGGTTCATGCAGGATTATATAAACCATTCTGCATTTGCTAACATACAGTAGTTTTAATATACCAATGTTTTAATAAAGCAATCAACAATAAACATATATAAAACTGTACAATCATACACAGCCAATTCTTTTTATCAAAGCTTTGTGCTACAGTAGCATTTTCTGTAGTCTTAAAATACGTTTTTATGTCCATTCTAACACTAAGCAGCATGAATATTTCATTTTTGACAAAGAAATAGTTGATCACAATTAACTGGAAGCTTCCCATTAAACTGAATCAACTTAATTTGTGTCTGATTTCTCTCTACCATTGATCTGAATGCAGAACTCCAATATAACTCCAGTACACAAAGTACAAGTGTGTATCTGTTGTAGGACAATTCTCATTCCAATAGAAAAAGAAGGCCTATATCAAATTTCAACCCAGACAATGAAATTTATCTTGATTCAGTGTAGAATCCAATGAAAAAGGATAAAGCTACCAACTGAGTTCTCTTTAATAATCAAATAGACATTTCCATTCACTCCCATGTCCAGACATTTGCTATGAAAGGAATTTAGCATTATTATTTACATAGCCTTTGTCCTACAAATAGTTAACAACAGTCTGCAGTATAGGAAAGTCAAAACAATGTATATGGAGCAAGGGAAATGAGTTGCTTAAAAATATATATTAAAGCCAAACTGTAAATGATCTAAGTAAGGGGTTTTGCAAATCATTTCCATTCAAGGAAAACAGAAGAAGCCCTGATCAGTTGATATTCTTTGTGTGAAACGATTACACTGGTATTTATCACCGTTAATAGATTTCAAATCCAATTGAGCACAGCGGATCAAAAAGTGTTAACAATGTTTACAAGTTACTATGTGTCAAAAAGTGTTAACAATGTTTACAAGTTACTATGAGTAACTGAAGAATTTTTTCTGATATCATGGTTTTAAAAGATAGTTGTAACAAAATTTACAAAACAGTTTTATATAGGCTAAACAAAAGCAAGATATATATCAATGTCAGGATTTTGAGAAAATAATGTGATTTAATAAGGTAGCCAAGATAACTAAGAACAAACTTCTCGTAAGCATGGAAACCAGTAAAAATAACTTCTTTTTTATGTCTAATGAAGAATTTAAAGTCATGTCTAGGGGTTTAAGTTATGGTCAACTAGATATGGTAAATGGCTGACTGTGTAAAAGTTGAACTTACCTCTGAGTATTTGGTATAGAAAGACTTTAACGTGATCTGATGTCAATGGTTGTGGTGATACTATGATTTTGTGAAGATCGCTCTGCATGAGTGGTGTTAACACATAACTAATATCTGGTCAAGGAAATAATGATAGTAAAATACTGGCACAACTCATAAGAATATGGTTCAAGAAACAAAACTTTCATAATTCTAAAAAAAAAAAAAAAGCAAATATAAGACAAAACCCAAAACAGTGAATGGGCCTCTGTGGCGGAGTGGTTATAGTCATTGACTTGCAATCTCTCAGCCCCTCACTGCTGTGGGTTCGAATCCGGGTCTAGGCACTCAGGATTTTTTAAGTGAAGAAGCCTTCCAACTAGCTTGCGGTATGTCGGTGGTTCTACCCGGGTGCGCTCTGTGCCTGATATAGTGTACAAAGGTCCCCCGGGGTCTTCCTCCACCTGTAATGAGCTGGACATCTCGATATGACTGAAATATTGTGAAAGCAGCGTTAAATTCCAAACAAACAAACAAAACAGTGATGCAAACCTGATGTATGTGCAAAACGTATGGGTGAATCAAACCTGTGGTACACATGGTTCAATACTGAACATTATAAATAAGCTGTACATGTAATTCATGACAGAAAACTATAAAACAACTGGTATTATGTAGAACAAAAGGGTTGGCTTTCAGAACAATTCCAACACATTATTATGTATACGAGAAACATCCTGATAAAATCAATAACAGACAACTTCAATCAACCCTGATTGTATTTCATTGTGGACATTACCATCTTGGATTATACAGCAGAAGAAAGTTTCAAAATAGTAAAATATTCACTGATTTACAACTGACAAGACTTTTGATATTCAATACCAGCATTTGGGTATTTAAACTGTTTGTAATTCTAACAGTTTGGAGGTTTAATGTCATACTACCATGGTTATAATGCTGCCTCACTGCACCATGCGGCAGACATCTCACATGGACACTCCACCCACTCACATTGCACTGACACTGGGCCAACCAGTCTTAGAACTACACTAATAGGACTACATATAAACCCACAGATATTTAACACAAACATTGATATACAATATCACAATGCATCGATAGTGTTTGTTTGTTTGTTTGTAATTTAACGTCGCTTTAACAGTATTTCAGTCATATCGCAACATCCAGCTCCTTACGCTTTTTCAGGCACAGAGTGCACAAGGGTAGAACCACCGACCTACTGCAAGCCAGCTGGAAGGGTTCCTCACTTGAAAAATCCGAGGTACCCAGACCGGGATTTGAACCTACAGTGGTAAGGGGCTGACAGATTGCAAGTCACCGACTATAACCACTTGGCCACGGAGGCCCTGCATCCATAGTGTACCTCAACTCCACATCTCAATCAACATTGGGCAATGCTTTAGGAGTAAAGCTTCTGGCTCACTTCAGCATTCCTATCTCTGTCTCATCCATCAATGTAGTGAAGACAGATAGGCAAAATGCCTGATCACAAAAACTTTATAATAGCAATAAAAGGTATGAGTGTGGAAACAGGTGAAATATGAGTAAACAGAGTGTGTATCAGACAATTCTCTGCAAACTTTATAACAAATGAAACTATGATATCATATTTAATAACTTAAGGACCTCATTTGCATAATAAAACATTGTATTTCATTTTATAACTCATTTCTGCAAACTTATCTGACACTGACAGAAGCAACAATTCAATCCTTAAAATCAGTCCATCTTAATTCTTTTTTTCCCCATAGATCATCCAATGGAAGTTTACTTGTGGAAGTATATCATCAATTTCCTCCAAATTGTATAACCATGGTAACCATTTATAAACAATCAGTAAAATAAGCTTTGATAATTCATTCAGATATAACTCTTCAGTCTGAAATCTCACACACAAAAGTTGAAATAACTTCAAGCAATTCTTCTTTATACTAAGGTACACCTCGCATGTTGCAAAAGATCTCAACACCAATTATCATGAAATCTTGCAGATTTGGAATAAGAACAAGATATCAGCTTTCATTTATGCTTTTAAGATGGAGGTTTATCCTCATCCATGGTTCACATCACATCATACCCCTGACAGTATTGAACAGACCACTCTGAAAGATACACTACTGATAAGGTTTTCATAGAAAACTTGAGTAGAGTTGATACTGTACAAGACCCAAAGCAAACTGTTCCCAGCAGAATTTAGCAAATCTCTGCAGATAATAAACAATCTTACTGACTCCAGAGACAAATGAGCTCAGTATGAGCCTTAATGAAAGCCATTCCTACTTCAATGGGCAGACTCACTGTCAACCAGAGATGTCATCTTATGAAAAAGAATTACCAATTAAGAGGGGTAAAAAAACAATTTTGCACTCAATATCAAGGCATACTGAGTGCTATGGCAAGAGTTCTCACATCATGGAGATTCAGTTTCTGAGTAATACGGAGGACTGACATCATCATGTACATTTGTTTACTTTTGTGTTCAAACAATTATAGCAGAAAGAAATTTAAAATATTTTCTAATCTTACATTAAATTTTAAAACCAACACTGGTGGTTTTTTCAACACAAGATTACTGGTCAACCAGAATCTGTAAAAGTGTAGGCCAACATTGTGCCTCACTGGACAAAATCTTTTGTCATATATTCTTCCATCAAATGAGACTGATATTTCAAAAAAGGGGATTATCATTAAAATCTTTTTTCTCAATGACCAAAAATAACAAAATTAAGAAAAAAACACATGCAAAAAAACTATTAGACTTAGTATCAATTTTGTTCTGATGTACTTGTACATTTTCAGTTCAACAAATTAATGCAAACTTAATACATTAGAAGACCATGATGGTCTTGGTAAACCCTAAATAAACAAGTTTCATAAAGATCCAGTGTAAATGCAGCCTCTATTCCGTGCACACGGTAATTCTGTGATTTGACTGGTTGACCTAGTTATATTTTCTTTAACCTCAGAAGACATATATTCAAACACAACCTAGATTTCATAAAGACAATTTTTCTGACCAAGTTTCATGACCCATGATTTGAGTGGTGACCTTACATAGTCAGAAACCCCTAGGAACAACATTGCATCTTTACCTCAACTTCATGAAGGCAGTCATTCTGACCAAGTTTCATAAAGATCCACAGAAATATGCAGCCTCTATTGTGAATACAAGGTCAAGTGTGGGACAGGCAGACAGACTTATGACACCAAGTAATCAAAATAGATCACATTTAACAATTTTGTGGTCAGGTGAGATCCATAATGACCCCATTCAGAAAAGAAAATCTGGGAAAACTTTGTCTAAGTGAGGCATATCTTTTAGAAAGGCAAAAGATTAGAATTTGTATCTGTAAAAGGAATTGAGACATTTTAAGCAACATTTCAGCTAGCAACCATTTCCCTGACTTTCTACAACCAACAACCAAAGCCATTACTGAGTTGATGTTGTCAGGCAATAGTGAAATATTTCAAACTACAGCAGTATGCTACAGATCTATAACATTTAGTACACTTGAAGAGATTCAATTAAGCAAGAGAGACATGAGCATATTCGCTGTTGTTTTCTGCCCAAACTTTATGGCCTCAGAGAGAGGATCAATACACACAGAAATTCAACTAAGGGTAATACTTGGAGAGAAAACTGACTTAAAACAAATGTAAGAAAATCATGGTCTACATGGTGTGAAAGAGGGAGGCTGGTCTAAGTATATATGCTTAAACCCTTAAGATCGTTTAAATATGTCTACAGGATTTTCCAAAATGTAGGTAAAGATTTTCTATACTGTCTTTGTATACCCAGGGTTGTCATTATTAACAGATTGGCAATGGAATTCATCGTTTAAAATTGGAAGAAAATCTGTTTTTTCCTTAATTTATAAGAGTGCCTATGGATCATCTATCTAAAAAATCGGTTAGTTTTAACTGAAAATCTGTTGCCTTAATTGTTATTGACAACCCTGTATACCATACCATTATACAGTTCTTGGTGTCATAGAACCAGTATAAAACTTAGGTCTAATGCAACAGCGGGTAATTATAACTCCAACATGAGCAGTTATGGAAAACTGACTCAAATCACATCAGTACATAACTCTCATATCACTAGTCTCCTGTATATGTAGAATAAACAGTAGTACTGGCCTGCTTTTATATCAGTGTAAACATCTGGCATTTATATATTTTAAGAACTCTTGTGACTTCAAACACAAAACAAACTACTTCCATTCTGCTGCTCCCTTTTTACTAGGTAATTCAGTACTGTACAATAAACCACACATCACTGGGTACAAACAGCAGTGGTTTGTTTTAAACCAATGCTATATCAATGTCACATAATACCACAGTTGATGAAGTTCTTGTGCCTCAGGACTTTGGGACTTTTTACAGCAAGTTCCACCGAGTGTATAAAGATCAATATTTTTGTAACAAATATCATAAAACCCATGTCCATCACATAAACCAAATCAGGTACAATGATAATATCTTTAAGACACAACATTACATGCAGTTAAGATGCAGGTTATTACAGTGCAGAGATTATAAAGTAAATCATTAGACCAGAAAAAACAGATCTTGATATTTCAGTCATCATGGTCTGCAGTGTTTGCAATGGAAGCAGAAATTTCTAGCTCAAATACCTTTTATATGATCAACAAAATTAGCAGGCAAATGCATTATCACAAGTTTCCACAGCTGAGCCAGACATTTTGCTATTGTTCCTTTTAGAGGCTTAACATTATTGATTCTCTACCTAATGCCATGAATTAAGTTTACATTGCTTTCAACCTGTACATAGCCTAAATCATATATAATAGATTTTTAGAAGCATAAATAATTCTTTAACCCATTACTCCATGGAAAAGACTTGTATAATGTGACCAGTGTTGATCCAGACCAGTCTGTTTTTTGAAATAACCATATCAATCTAAAAGCAAACATTGTAAGATTTTGATCAGACAGCACAGATGTTTAGCATGGAGATATATAAAGTAAAGACCCTTTCACATGGTGTGTTCAGTGTCAAATAAATCTGATGAAAGTGCAAAGTTTTTCTCAGGTGGAAACTTTTAAATAAATACAGTGTAAACCCTATGCCATACTAACACGCCATTGTTTCTCAGTATGTAACTAACTACTGTGCTGTCTGTGAGTAACAGACTGTTTACTTATGAACAAGATGGTTTGTCTGACAGACCTGACAAAGGCACTTCTTGTCAATGGGTTCAATGATTACACAAACATATGTATTCCCAGACTAATTTGTTATTTATTGATCCTTACAGTTGTAAGAAAACCTTCAATTGTATCTAGAAACAACATGATAGCATGTTTTCCAACCATTTGCATATCTCCGTTTTCAAAATAAATGTTTAAAAGAAAACAGGCCGCCACTGGAAAATTTAAACTACCTGTTTTGCAACAAATCAAATACCATTTGCTACAGGTACACTGACAGGAGTAATATTGGCCTTTCAAGTTCACTACCTGTCAGGACATGACACCCAACAGATCAGCTATTACATAACATTGGCCATTACTCCCATAAACTATTGAAGATAGTATCTATGCCTTACCCTACACAAACATCAATAGAAGTAGTCCTTAGACAAACTCTCTCTTTGTCAGCTCTTGTTCTTATCACAAAATATCTGGGCCTGTCTCCACACAATTTAATTAACCATAACAAATGAGACTGAATACCTCTGTTAACCATACAATATGTTTTCATTCAGTTTTGTTTAACATGTTTATATTCAGTTTTGTTTAACATGTTTCCATTCAGTTGTGTTTTCCCAGCATGAGCAATAAACACAAGGGTGTAATTATGTCATTCATCTCAGACCCCCGGATCACCAAAATGGGCATGCTTATCAAGGTAGTCTCCTTATACAATGGGGTACATCGCTTATCTCCAGGTTATCTAAATTTCATGCATATTAATATTTCCTGCCTTGTGCAACATGGAAAACATATATACAAAATAATGAAAAAGAACACATTTGAGCCCAACAGTTTGTTATTTTCAAGATTTCTGGGTGAAAAATATGTTACAGATCTTCATGAGTTGAGAACAGCAACATCAACTCACTAAAACATAAATCCTTCAATACTTTTTCCTTCTGGTTTATCAGTTAATCAGGAATATTTGGTGTTTTTTGTCCTTACTTTAGTCTTTGTCTTCAATCTGTAACATTAATTAATGGGTTAGGACTACCTCTGAAGTGAGTACAGGAGCAAACACTACTTCACCCACCTCATGGGACAAATAAAGGAGGAGTCATAAATCAAGTAATGAACCATGATGTGTGTTGGGTTAACCAGAAACACAATGAGCTCACTATGTGAACAGTAGACTTACAAGGTATATTATTTCAGCTCATATAATTACACAGGAAACATTTTACAGCATTCTACCAATTTGTCAATTGCAAGTTATGCTCAGATAATGGGCTGATAGATATTAGTGGGAGGGAGAGGTATATGATATTTTAATTGGTGCAGCTGGTATCTCAGCACAGCAGGGATACAAAAGGATTAAAGTAAGACAACTGCTCTTTCTACAGTCTTCATTCAACTCAGCAAACTTTTTTTAATTTAGAGCACAAAACCAATGGAAGATTGCATCATGTAAAGCAGACATTCAGGTTTACACCACTCTTAATGAATAAAGAACTTGCAGTGATCTGCCCAACAATACATCCTTTTATCTGAGTGAAGTCATTGAGGAAATACTACACAATAACTAAGTCCTGATGACCTAATCCTATGACTGTGAAACATATTGTTGTCTGAATCAGCCAACTCACCTTTGGTACAGCTGGATCATATATATTATGTCATAATAAGCAGCCAAACCAAACAAGGCATGATAGGAATACAACTGCATACCTATATCTACAGACGTTTATGACTGTCCATCAACAGTAACATGTTCTCCTAGAGATAGTCAAATAACTGTCCATCTATGGCCTCATGTTATCCTAGAGATAGTCAAATAACTGACCATCTATGGCCTCATGTTCTCCTAGAGATGTCAAATAACTGTCCATCTATGACCACATGTTCTCCTAAAGTTAGTCAATGACTGTCCATCTGTGGCCTCATGTTCTCCTAGAGATAGTCAAATAACTGACCATCTATGGCCTCATGTTCTCCTAGAGATAGTCAAATAACTGTCCATCTATGACCACATGTTCTCCTAAAGTTAGTCAATGACTGTCCATCTGTGGCCTCATGTTCT
>JAULCC010051096.1:0-11816 GCA_032358795.1 Nuttallia obscurata | reverse complement strand
TGTGGTGGTGGTGTTCCACAGTGAATACCATCTGTGCACTCTCCTTGTGGTGGTGGTGTTCCACAGTGAATACCATCTTCACATTCCACATTTTGTGCAGAGTCAGCATTATTTCCATCAGTTTTGTCATCATTTTGTCCACTATTTTCCTGAGTAGTAATATCCATAGGCACACTACTGCTGATTTGTGGTGGCTCTTGCATGCTCTCATTTGATTTTTCTGCTTGTTCCATGGCTTGTTTAGACATAGATTCTGTGTTAAGACTTTCTGTAGTTAACTCTTCACCTACCTGAGCTTGTGATGGTGTAGATGATGTAGGTGTTGATGCAGCTTGTCTTGGACTATGTACACCATATCTTTGACTGTTTGCACTGCTGGCAGACTGAGCTGGTGCAGACCTGGGACTTCCTACACCAGAAGCAGAGGGCATCTGTGCTTGCCTTGGACTACCTGTACTACTTGCTGAAATAGGTGGAGTTTGCCTTGCACTATTTGGATTTGCCTGTCTAGGACTACCAGCAGTACCACTAGAATGAGATTGCACTTGTCGAGGACTTTCTGCACTTCCAGTCGACTGAGAACCAGCTTGTCTGGGACTACCTGCATTTCCAACAGGAAGGGGAGGACCTTGTCTGGGACTGCCTACATTCCCAACATGATGAGGAGGACCTTGTCTGGGACTGCCTACATTCCCAACATGGTGAGGAGGAGCTTGTCTGGGACTCCCTACATTCCCAACAGGATGAGGAGGAGCTTGTCTGGGACTGCCTACATTTCCCATGAGATGAGGAGGAGCTTGTCTGGGACTGCCTACATTCCCAACATGATTGGGAGGAGCTTGTCTTGGACTGCCTACATTCCCAACATGATGGGGAGGAGCTTGTCTTGGACTGCCTATATTCCCAACATGATGAGGTGGAGCTGGTCTGGGACTTCCAACATTTCCCGCAGGATGGGGAGAAGCTTGTCTAGGACTACCTGCATTACCTGCTGAATGTTGAGGTATTGCTTTGTTCAGGTGCATACTGGCAGTCTCTGAAGATGCATTACTTGGGATCTCAGATCCCATGGCTAGTGAGGTGATAGGCGATTGTTCAGTTTTGGCAGGCTGACGATTTCCAGTAACTCCATCAGGACTGCTTGGAACAGCACCTATATTAGGCCCAACTGCTCTAAACTGCTGCCCTATATTTGACAAAGTAGGTCTTGGGGACCGCCTCTGCTGAGTTGCTCCAGGAACTGTGGCTCCTGGTGCGACCCAATGAGGTTGAACTGGAGGCCGAAGCATACGGTTACCCGTCATGGGATCAAAATGTTGGAACCCTTGGAACTGTTGCATATGCTGGACCATCTCAGCTGGCATCTGCTGTGGATTCATGTGTCGTAATTGCAGTTGATGTGCTGGATGTCCTGGTGGGAAATTGGCTCCAGGGGGCAAATGGAACGGTTGAGATCCTGGATGACTAGACAATGGCACAGAATGTGTTTCTGCTGAATACTGATTAGGTGAACTTGTCTGTGTGAAATGAGGTTTGGCAGTTGACGTCACAGCATTAGCACCAGGTGACTTTGGAATGGACTGGGCAAGCTGTTGCTGAGTCTGTGCAGTAGTTTTGGCAGGAATTTGATGCCCTGGAGCAGCCTGAAGGCTGGGCAGAGTTGTGTTCAACTGGGAAGGCTGCACGTGGGTCTGAGGTGTGGTGGTCTGTTGGCCAGAGGGTGCAGGTTGCAAAGTTGGTGGAGTAGGAAGAGTAGTTGGTCTTTTTGGTGAAGGTACAGCACCACCCTGTCCAGGTGTAAGTCTGCCCTGAGCTGGAGGTGTCTGAAACAAAAACAGCAGCAGGAATAAGATTTCTAAAATTGATTCCTTCATGAAATTGATACTTTCAAGAATTTTGTCTCTGTTAGCCATTATTTTGCAGCTAACTTGGCTTCTGATGCGGACCTGTGTACTGTTGAATTAGCAAATGTCTCATCTCAATGACTGTTTGTTTGTTTTGAATTTAACATCGCTTTAACAGTATTTCAGTCATATCGCGACGTCCAGCTCATTACAGGTGGAGGAAGACCCCGGAGGGCCAGTGTACACTATTTCAAGCACAGAGTGCACCCGGGTAGAACCATCGACCTACCCAAGCCAGCTGGAAGGCTTCCCTCAATGATTGTAAAGCAAATCAAAATGTTAAAGCTTAATGCAAACCATCAAATGCTGAGGCAGACTTTCACACAAAGAATGGGGCATAGAAATTAAATAAGTTACTTTACCATCACAAACCATTCCCTGCAAGAAATGACAAACTCACAGGCTTGAGTCTATCAAACTAAAGTTGACTAAAAGTGAGATGAAGTAGTAAGTCTAAGTTAAACTAAGTTTTACAGGATCAGAACGTAAGTGCAAGTAAAATTGGGGTAACAAGGAGAAAATCTACACTAAATTTACACTGACACAAAAATAGGAAAAAATGTATTATAAATTATTTATCATCCATCAAACTTATGATGAACACGCTTTCAATATAAACATTATTGACCTTCACAATGACACAAAAAAGAATTACTCACGGTCACTATTTGAAACGATTTGCCATGAAGAAGACGACAAAACTTAAAGCATTAATCTTTTTCAAATATAAAAGACCACTTTTCAGTCTTGTAAAGGCTTGCATGGCAGATCATCAATAGTAATAGGATAAAACATAATTTGCCTTCTCGATAACATGAGTGCCATATAATACACTTATGAATATAATTTCACTGGGAATCAGTGGTATTAAGATATTTTTCTGATATTCACCTTTGATGGAGGTGCTGCTGGTGGTATTGGTCCTTGACCTTGACCTGGTTGCGTTGCCATGGTGGCCTGTGAAGTGGATGAGACAGCAGTAATTTGACCTTCACCCTGTGTGGATGCAGCAGATGTTTGTGGTTCACTTGATGTTGTCTGGGACTGAAGTTAGACAAATCAGAAATAAGATCAGAGACAAAAGATAATATATCAAAATATCTGTGTCAGTCTATGAGTCCATATTTCATATATATATTTGTAGTGAGTTCTGAAAAAATATATTCTAAAATTTTGATTGGCATGTGAGCAATGTGACTGAAAACTTCATTCTAAAAATTTGACTTGGCAGGTGATCTATGTGAATCTTAAAGGATGTCACCAAGTTAGGTGTTATTATGTCTACTGACTTTACCTTTCATACCTAAAACTTATTTACTTCAGCCTTCATTGTAATGATAGCCTATGGCTTTTAAAAATACTTCCAAGTCTACTTCCTGGGTAGAACTTGATTTGGTGTCCAATAAAGGTCATGAGAGAATTCAACAGGGAGCATATAAACATATTTGCACTTTTAAGTCTAAAGCCAAGAAGGCTAGTATAAGAAACAGTTGTTTAGTTTACCTGCATCACAGTTTGAGGAGTGGCTGGGGACTGCCCTCTCTGCATATTAGCTGTGCTATTGAGGATCTCCATTATTCGCCTCTCCGTCTCATCCTGTGGCTTAAATTGTACAGGAGGTGGCTTTCCTGGCGGAGCTTGAGCTTGTGTTGTTTGCACGCCTGAAACACAAATATCAAGTTATTTCAGCCAACATACCACTTCATAATTGTTCTGCTCTGTGATTGCCATAACCAATCAAACACTAATCTCATTATTAATAGCTTTTACAAATAAGAAATAAACAGGGCTTAAAATTCATGAAGGTTCTCTTGGATCCATCTTCTACACATTTAATAATATTGTACCAAATAATCAAACTTGTAAAAAATTTTAAGTTTCCTGTCGTGTGGAAAGATTGAACCAATGGCTTAATTGTTAACATATTTAGTTAAGCAACTGCTTATATATTTAGATCAGGATTTTAGTCTGAAAGAGAATTTTCAGATACAAAGAGAAATACTGAAGATTACTACATTAAAGCCATAATAATACTCAAAATCACAATATTTTGCGAATCAATGGAGGTGTCTATTGCAATATTGAGTGTTTAAAAATGTTTCCCACACAATTACAAATGCAAGAAATGCAAAAATAAACTAAAATTTGAGTGTTTGTCAGCACATGAATATTTGGATCCTCTCGGAACACTTCAGCTATTGTACACTTTTTGTGACTCATGTTCTATTTGAATTCAATCATATCATGGGGAATCACTCACAAGACGCATCCACCGCATAAACAACTATCACAGTCAAATTAAAACACATTGATCTTACAATTACAAATCAGATATACACATTGATCTATCGATTACAAATTATCAATAAAATATAATTTTGTACATGATTATGCACAATGGTACAGAATAACGTAATTTTAACATTTTTTTAGCTTTATTATGGCTTTAATGAATTTCCATCTGTTTAAATGTCATGTTTGATTGTACCAACAATTTCATACCCTGGTCTGCCTGTATAAATTTTCACATTCTGCAGTGTTAACACACATCATCATTTAACAAATGTTTATCAAACAAATTTTTTCCTGTTAAAATCAAATTACTTGTTCAATAACCTTTCTTATAGCTATCACCACAACTGTTACTGTACGCTGAAAGAACGAAAACATTGCAGAACCGAGGTGAAAGGGTCAAACATCTTTCTCAGTTCAAACCTGGGTTACAAATGCCATTGCACTTGGCAGACATGCCTAATCACACCACACAAAAGCATGCATCTCAAAAGTGTTATCCTGCATGGAAGTTAACTTTGCCTTTATATGCCAACCTTAAAGTGTTACCCAGGTGAAAAAAAACACTACGACAAATGTATCCCTAAATCAGTCCTCTAATTTACCCTACTGTTCTACTGATTTTTTTTTAACTTAAGAATTATTTTTGACACAAAATGCTTCAAGATTTAAACATCTTGTACTTATTTCCATTACGCAAATTGAAATGGGGTTGAGTCATAAGTTACGACAATATCAGATTTCAACCCTTTTCTTAGAGCTTTTAGACTTGAACAGAAAGAAGGAATTCTGACACTTCACTATGCCTTTTCTGTGAGGTCCACATAATTATGAAGGTATAGTTATTAAATTGATTCATCTCTCATATCTCTTCTTTAGTATTCATCTCAATATATTCTTACGGAAAGTTAGTCCAAAATTTACACTGCTTTTCTGAAAGAAAATTATTCCACAAGCATCCAGAAGTCTGCTGGCTTTATTCGTAAGTGACACCATGCAGCAGGGTATACACACAAGCAGATTGCAGAATATATCTCTTTATCAGTTTTAAAAGATAACAGCAGAATATGTGAGTCTTACAACATAAGTTATGATATCTGATGTGCAAGTAAATTTTCTTTATAAAAATATTTTCAGGTGACTCACAGAGGCCTCAATAAATACCTGGAGAGTCCTTAGATTAACTTAATAAGAAAGACAAGGACTGAAACAATGAGAAAGAGGCAGTGATATATTTGCTTTCATGTTCTACTCCTTGACCTCTTTCAGATATATTTCACAAATATCACTGTGGTTAGTCACCAAACCTGTTTCCTGGTTATTGTGACCAGTACTGACACACATCACTGTAGGTAACTCTAAACTTTCCTGATGTGACATATAGGTGGAAGACAAATTACTACACTGTCAAAATGTAGAATAAATAACATATCCCAGAGGCAGCAGCATGACTTGGATTTGTACCTGTGACCTCAGAGTTAATGACCAGTGATGTTTCCACATCAAAACCAGGTCTCATCCTATCACATCCACAAAAAGAAACAATTATACAATCATATTTTGTTAAAATGTTAATAATATTTATTACTGCCTAGGTGTGAGCTGTAAGGAAGCAAATATATATATATAGCATATACATATACATATATAGATTGAGTTATATACTCAGCAGAAATAACAACAAGTATCAAACTATTTTTGATACGACAAATCACTTTTGCATCTTCAAATATTCGGTAAAACTGTTTGTAAAAACAAAAGTTGTGTTGCAAATTTGAGATAACATTTAGAATTTCTTGTTCTAAACCCCTATGCACCTGAGTTTTGTTAGGAGTATGTAAACCCAGGATCTAACGACCTGCATTATAGGAGCAATTGGATCTGTTTGAACATTTTGCCAATGGATTATCTAAAAAAAAACATAAAAAAAGGACTGATTTCAGGGGAAAAGAGGAATTATTCATACTTTAGGGTTTAAATTTTACACGTTATCAAACTGGATTGAATTTGTATCTTGCTGAGTATAGTCCAGCCATTTACCTTTTATCAGTTGTGCTAACTAGATGTTATAGAAACTGTTGATTAGTGGCGTTAAGCATTATGATATATAAATAAAATTATTCATTTTTCAATAGAACTACATACATTAAGTAATTTAATAATAAAAAAATATACAGACAAATACGTTCTTCTTTATTAAAACTACACACAAATACAAAGATAATGATGCAAAAATAACTCCAAAACTTCATTCACCTCCAATAAGCCATACCATATATAACCCAACTGTTTTAACTCTAACACAGAAAAAAAAGTTTTTTCTTCTAAAAAATTTAATTTCATATACAATAATAATAACAGAAATTAAAAAAACTAGAGCTTGTTTTCTTTTTTTTTCTTTTTTTTTTTAAAAAAAAAATATGTCCCCCACACCCCACACACGAACCTTAACTCCACTAATATGTCATTGACAAACCTGAGAGTTATAGTCAAGACAAGCTGAATTCGAGCATATGTTGACATTTGACCTCCAAGCGTGACCTTGAACTTTGAGGTACAGATCTGGGTCTTGCGCATGCCACACCAACTGATGATGAGGAATGCATATGTGAAATAATTTTACATTCCGTTAAGAAACCTCAGAGTTATGGTCTGGACAAGCTGAATTTGAGCCAATTTTGACATTTGACCTCCAAGTGTGACCTTGACCTTTGAGGTACAGACCTGGGTCTTGCGCAGGCCACATAGACTGATGATGAGGAATGCATATGTGAAATAATTTTAAAATTCCGTTGAGAAATCTTAGAGTTATGGTCCAGACAAACAAATCCAGCCTGACTGACAGATGGACCGACAGAAAGCACAGAATCAATATGTCTATCCCCTATATGGGGAGACACAATTATTAGTATAGTGATTCATAAGATCTTGAGTAGTAAAAAGTCTGATTTTGTTTTATAATGTAACATCTACAAATGATTTTTTTCTTGCTTGGCAGTAAATAGTACAATACTGGTTTAACAGACCAGTTTTCTCCAGGTGGAAAGACTGGTAAGGTAATATTGACTAGAGTTTCAGGTATACATAAATTCTATCAGACACTTCTTCCTTTTAATGCTAAACAGAAACTAAGATGGATAAAGTTCTATACAGCAACCTCAATCTAAATAGTCTTATAATATTACTGCACTGTCATATTGAATAAATCAGGCTAGAATTGCTGTCGCAATTGATGTTATAGAATACATGTGCTATTCACCATAAGCAGTATTCAATCAGAAATGTCTCACACCATTGCAGTGTTTGATAATCACATCCTTAATTTAACCTTATAAGTGTATGCTGGAACCTTAAGAATTTTTCTCAATAGTAAGAACTTAAAAACACATTTTACTACCAATGACCAAACAGAATTAAAAAAAAGTTTTTACAACCTCATCTGGTACCTTAAGACCAGTTTATACATGCACCTCTAAGGCCTGATCTTATGCTTTTACAAACAAACAAAGCTTTGAAAGTGAACATCCCCTGGGTATGTGAGTTGATAAGATCTATCCTACAAAATAATTAGTGGTTCAGTACACTGACAACTCAGCAGAGATATAGTAGAAACAAAACTAAAAATCTGTAAAAAGATATGAAGCTCACTATATATATTGTCAACTTCCATGTACACTTTTATAATTAATGCCAAATAGCATTGTCTGATAGTAACATGGAATGGGAGTTTATCAAATTTATTTTTCAGTGGGTGGGTAGGGGGGCAGGTGGGGAGAGAATGCATTTTTCAACACTATGCATCCTGCACAGGAGGTGCATCAGCACTGAGAATATAAGAATCCACCATGAGTATTCATGTAAGATAGGAATATCACACTGAGGGTCAAAAATCTACTGAGGGACATGGCTTGATGAGTCCCTCAATAGATTTCTGATCCCGAGGGTGGGATATTCCTATCTTACATGAATAAACAAATAGATGGATTTTATTTTTCTCCCATTAGCAATAAAATATTTACTTATTTCTTCTACAAAACATGTGACATGTGAGATAGGTTTATCTCACATGGGCAAATTCCCTACCTCACATGGGCAGAAATGGGAGAAAGAAGCATTTCTGTCTGTATTTAAAACTCAAAGTTTGGCATAAATAGTATCCACAATAGTAGAGTGTTGACCATATTCACACAGTGACTGAAAGAATGTGATCAAGTTCTGCACTGTTTTCCATTGTTATCAGACTATCACCAGAGGCATTTACAAAAACTGATAAACTTGGAAGTTTTTGCCATACAGACAGACACATGGCAATAGTAAGGGCACAACCCTTATCTATCCAGCAGAAGGAAGTTGGAGCATTAGGCCATACAAATAGGACTTTGATTATCTTACTGGCTTATGGTGTACATGAAAGTTCCAACACTGAGTAACATCATAGGAACAGTGACCAGTAATACTTTTCACCAGTGAAGTGAAATGAACCAAGTTGTACTATAGTTAGAAATTCTGCCCCCAAGAGCAATGATGCTTGATATTAAAGCTTTTAGAAAAGTTAACAAACTAATTTTATCTTTTTCAGTATTTACTTAAAGTATTTACCAATTTGAAGCCTGAACAAAACACAAAAAGAATCTACAATGTAGACCCAGAGTAACTAAAGACATGCTTAAAGCAGTCTGCAGTTTTGGATGCCTATTTTTTACAATCAACCCTCAAATCATAAATGAACTGGTAAAATTTGGAAGAGCTCAAAATGTTACCTGGTAACTGCATATGACTACCTGTACTTGTTCAGGGCTTTATTAGATCATAAGTGTTACATGGTCACAGTTCTCATGAAGTTATTCAGGTACAACACACACACACAACAAATTAAAACACTGTTTTCATTACTATCAGCTGGCTTTTTCTTCTTTTTCCGCTTCTTAGTTTTTTCTTTTTGCTCAGTGTTAGTCACTGCATCCAGGGGTTGGGAGTGGCTCATTTCTGCAACAGCCATCTCAGGCAGTCAGTTAAACAAACAAAACACCTGCACCACCCAGCATAGAAATAGCAGTCTTAAATACCCAAAATGCACTAGCAATCTCAAACACCCAAAATGCGCTAGCAATCTCAAACACCCAAAATGCACCATAGAACCAGAAATAAGTAGTGATGCCATCAAAATTAATTATCATGCCCTATCACCCCATTTCTCTTCTCTTCTATTCTTAAATCTTTGTATTTCACTTTTTCTTCTTCAAAAATTGTGTATGCAGTACAATTAATCATTTTAATGGTCTTTTTTTATGCTAAAAACTGCATGTTTTATCAAACATTTTAACGATATTTTCCAAAGAAAAAGGTCCCAAAATCAGTCCCCAATGAAATGAAAATAAACGAACCTGCATGCACAGGCATTTTTTACAAACATTAGAATTTCACACATAAAGTCAAGTTAGTTCACTATCACACAACACCCCTCTAAGTTATGCATCCAACTCGCAATATACATTTTCAAACTCATTAGTATCACAAACTAAGTATCCTTTACAAACAACTGAATTAGCAACATTGTGTATCTATTAAAAGTAAACAATTTGTCTTTGGCCCAAACTTTTTCAAAAGTTAATTTAAAACATAAATCGAAATAATATTCATATTACAATTTAAATTACTTGTCCCTTTGAACAACTGTGAAACAATTTATCTTACTCAAACAGAAAGAGAAAACTTTTTTCAAGAGTACTACAACATGCTGTATATGATAAATCTATTGACATTATAATAAAGAAACTGCATCATTCAGCTTTGTTACTCGATCAACACATGAGCTGTTTGAATTGAACAATCACTTCAGTCATTTATCTATAAAGTATATCACTAATGATGCTTCAGTTTTAAAATCAATTAAAATCTTTCTATACAAGAATTAGTAATTGGTGATAACTCTTGCCAGGTCTCCTGTAACTATTTGCAAGAGTTCTCCCTGCTCGGAGGCAGTCATAACTGCATGGCTATCTGATCAAATGTTGAAGTGTCTGAGAGTTTATTGATATACTAATGCTTTAACATGTCCATCTACAGCTATTGTAGAACAGGAAACAAGGTTTTCACAAAGTAAATATAGTTTGAGCAACAGGGACCATGCCCTTTAAGATACAGGCATTTGTACTGTGCAACCGGCTGTGATCAGGATGTTACATAAAAACTCATGACCTAGTTACAGCCTGGACACAAATCTTTAACGCTACCTACCTAAATATTGTCAATCTCATATTGAGAATTTTCAAACGTTCCTGCTTAGAAATGCATTACCCATTGGTAACATTTCCATTAATTTATTTAAATACAATGTTAGATGGACAACAACTATCCATAAGTTGGAAACCTAGTGTATGACAATTAAAAAAGGCAAAACCTGGCAATTTTCAAATCCCTAATAACCAATCAAAAGACTACAAAGACTGGACTATTTCCTTCTTTAAATTGTCTTCTTTCTCTGCTTATTCATAGTCTTCTGCCCTAAGAACCATTAAATTGTGTGAGTTTTCAAATATAGGAACATAAGGTACCTGAAATATTCTAAAATTAAGGCAATTCCTTCTTTACCAATAAAAGAAATCTTAAGACGTTCTAACAATAACACCTAAATGAAAGACACAAATCTTTAACTAAGAAGGAAATAGTTTTTTTTAACCATGAAGAGAAATGTTTCTGAGCATGAAAAGGCCAAATATTTCTGCAAAAGTCCGGGATTTGATATCTTATTTGTATATCTGTACATGGGACACAAGCTGTTATGTGACAATATTTCTGGAATGTAAACTAAGTGTTTGCCTAGCACCAGTCTAGCTCTGTACCAGAAAGGCAAGCCAGTACATTGAATATCTTGAACTTACCTGTTGGAAATGTCTGAGGGGGCTGTCCATGAGGGAAAGGGCCTGGAAATCTCTGCTCCCCACCAGGGGCTGGCATCCTAGGGCCCATTGCTCCCTCAAACGGGAATCTCTGGGGACCGGGCATCCATGTTTGTCCCTCCATTGTCTTTGTGAACCTCTGTGGTGGCTCCCCTGGACCAGGAAACCTAGGGTCTCCATATGGTCCCATGCCAGGACCTCCAACAGGAGGCTCCTTGGGCTCATGTTCTGTAAGTAGAACAAACATACCTGGGGTCCGATTGCTACTCTTTTTATAAGACATAAAAACTTGCTTTAAATTCAGGGCCTGAATAAAGGGGTAAAATATCTTTGGCAAGGATGTTCAAGACATATCTTATGTCACATTGTAGATTTTTAGTCATATTGTGGTGTTCAGCTCATAACAGGTGGGATAAGACACCAGGGAAAGGCCAAGAAGGCACATGGGTTGAATTAACAACCTACCGCAAACAGGGAATATGAAAGATGTTGTTTTTTTTTATTATAAAATTGAACACAATACACACAAAACTGTCTGTATAAAATAATTTCAAATTTTAGTTGGCTGTATTTGCAACAGACATTACTTTTACACCCCAACATCCCACCTTCAACCTTATAAAAAACTAACAAATGACTTGAAGTTTTTTCAATTTTCCTCCAAGTTGCAACAAACTTCTTAGATCAGTGTCATATCTCAGCACACACAAAAAAAACATTT
>JAULCC010050985.1:0-10832 GCA_032358795.1 Nuttallia obscurata | reverse complement strand
ATATCAGCGGTGTACCCGTGTGTGTCAGAGTGAATGATAAAGACCCGCCCTTAAATATATCAGCGGTGTACCCGTGTACCAGTGTGAATGATAAAGAAACGTCCTTGAGTATATAAGCGGCGAACCAAGGTGTATCAGTGTGAATGATAAAGAAACGACCTATAATATATCAGCGGTGTACTCGTGAGTATCAATGTTAATGATAAAGAACCGTTCTAAAGTATTTCAGCGGCATACCGTGTGTATCAGTGTGAATGACAAAGATACGTCTTTAAGTATGTAGGCGTACAAGTTGTCAAATCAATCTTCGATGGACGTTGTATCTTTATATAGATATTTGCTTTATAGCCTATTAGAGCTTTCTCCCGCTTATTTTGTTAATATTTTCTGTTTACCCTTAATTCTACCGATTCTGTTCATGTGTTTGCAAATGTTGGTCCAATATATGCAAACCACGCAGTGCCAGTACGGTATTTAACTTATAAAACAATATTTTGGCACAAAGCACAACACGTGTGTACATCTGAAACAACATATGAAGTTATCCATGTTCAGTCATTGTTTTATAGTTGCACTACGGTATGGTGTACCATATACATAAGTCCGCAGTGTAAGTGTGAAATTGATATATTTAACAGCTGTTTTAACGGTGAAGATCCAGGACATAAACGACAACAGTCCACAGTTTGACAAAGAAACATACAATATGAACGTGTCGGAAAATGCCAGGAATGGTGTACGACTAGATAATGTTAGAGCGACCGATAGGGATGTAAACAGAACAGTTACATACAGCATGCTACATGAACAAGGTCCTAATTCAACAAGCCCGTTCAGGATAGAGCCAGAAACAGGTAAGCACATAGGAGCTCTATTGATACTTGTTTGTTAACTTTTATAATTCAAATGCAGTTTCGTACTGCCGAAGATCTTGTGAACTAAATGTGGGAAATAATAGATTGAAGAAAAAACAAACAACAATACGATGTCTTTTATTATCAAGATTTTAATAGATTCAGGTACAGATTCAATTTATTCAAATAGCAATGTTTTCACTTAAGGAACTTAATGATAGTTTTTATGCATATACCTCAGTCAGACATTTTACGACTAATGCCCACTGACAAGTTATAATCAAAGTCCTAAAGGTACTGATGCTGTTTGGTACATGAATACCCTTGAAATGTTGCCGGTAAAATAGTTGTTGGCACATGAGAAGTATGAACACAACTGCGATAACTAAATAAGCTGAAAACCTTTTCTGAATAAAGGTGTTTTTCTTATGTGTCATTTCGAATCTATTTTTCACAAACAAATAATTTCCAGATAAAAAAGAATGTGGAGAGGCTAACTTTGACCACAGAGACCTGCCCTGAACAAACTTAATTCTACCTTATAATGTACCACTGGTGGCCATTTGTAAAAAATCTGGTACTAACTAAGGATTCTCTTTGTGAAGTGTCATCAAGTTTCTTTTCTGTAATTTCAAACCTATTATTACGCTGACCAAAGAACTTAACATAAATTATGCCAATACTGTTGAATGCAGTAAGATACAAAGGCTTTTGCCAAGCAAAAATTGTGGCAAACATTTTGGAAACATGGTTTTACAGATATATACACCTAATGTGCACGATATAATGTAATCCTCAATTTCTAGCATGGGGCTTCAAATGGACTCAAGTGCATTAAAGTGATTAAAACCCACAAAAGACCATTCTGAAGTCAACTGAGGTAGGAAAGAACCACCAAAAGCAAAACATTTGGTAAAAGAGAAATGAAAAGAAAATATGTGAAGTTTGGTTAAACTTTGTCATAGAAGTAAACGAGTTGATGAAACATAATATACATGTACTATGAAAACTGATATAAAATGAAATCCGAAAAAGAAAAAGAAAGAAAAAGATAAACATATAAGGAATAAAAATGAATTTAAAAAAAGAAAATAAAAAGAAATAGAAATTAAAATTTGAAAATGCAGAAATAAAAGAAAACATACTTAAAAAAAGTAAAACATCTCTCCTCCCGAGATTAGTTACAGCGCGGTTACCCTACCAGCCAGCTAACATGATGGATGTTGCTTAACTTCTTAATCGTTGCAGCCTGCTAAAGCTTATAGCTGGTATATTTACATTAGTCATGGAGCGATTTATAGCGACTATATACTTGCCACGCATAAATGATATAAGGTGTAATTGTCTCATAATATCTCACATTGCATTAAGGTAATAAATGAAGTTAACAACATGGAAAAAAATATTATTATGCAAATCTTTTCAAATATAAACACAACCCAAAGTACACATGTAGTATATAACGCATAGGCAGTTTTGATTGTAACATTTGTATCCTTACGCCTTTGATAAATATGGTCTACTTTTCGTGGAGGAGGTATACTTCGGAAGGAGTACTTCGAAACGTCAATAAGGAAACGTAATTTCTGAAAATCGGTTATTATGTTGTTCGTAACGAACAACAAAAACGAATAGCCTACTTAAAATAACAAATTAAGTTGTTATGCACACTGCTAACATCATGTTCACATTGTTATTTAGTGAATTTCTTCTATAGCATAGTGAATTATCATGCACTTCGAACACTTCATTGATCAACCTTATTAAACTTGCATGGGTTGCTTCCCGTGACTGGTGTAGTAGTGCAAAGAAGTCGATACTTTATGTTTATCGTTACAGCAGTAAACAATATGGATCATTTTATAAATCAAGCTCATAATTCCCCATATGTGCTCATGTTACAAATTGTCCATTTTGCAGAACGGTTAATTACATTCATGGTTCAACTATTAATTTTATTGGTGTAGGTAGTAAATTTTGTAAATTTTTCATTTCAAATTATGACATTTGACTGAGGTAAATTATTACTAAATGTAAATGCAAATATATTTCTTAGCAAGTAATGGAGAATTTAAAGAAACATGTTTTTATTTCTGAATGGAGTCATGAAACATATGAGCACTGGACGCGTTTTCTTCAAATTGCTCCGGCGTAATAATGTATAAGCTATCTTTACTTTTTAGAATTTTGTTCATCTAAGAACGACAAAAATAAAATACATAAAAACAAAATAATTAAAAAAAACAACTTCTAACTCTAGTGCATTCCAATACTTTCTTTTTTTCAGGAACTTTGGTAAAGAACGGATATATCGACAGAGAGCAGAATGATACGGTAATTATCTACGCAGTAGCAACAGATGACGGTGTTCCATCGCTGAACTCTACTGTTACAATCAATGTTACTATCTTAGACTTTAATGACAACGCCCCGGTATTTACAAATTTTACAGACGTCAACATTTATGAAAATGAAACCGCCGGATATGACGTCATACAGATGGGAGCAAATGATGCTGATACAGGTCCTAATGCTGAAATACGTTTTTCGATCAAAGGTGAACAGGAGAAGTTTAGGATTAATGAAACATCTGTAAGTATTTAAATCATCGATCTGCAGATTCTAAATAAAACATATGTGTAAATACGTGCGCATGTCTTTTTGTTCTATTATTCAATAATTAACCAAATACTGATACTAACAAACATAATATATAAGTTTTTGTAATACCATTACAATGTTTCCACAAAACTGTATAACAATTTGTATTTCTACATTATTATATTACATTAGTACTACAAAATGTCTTCTGTAATTTATAGATAATATAGTACAATATGACAGCCACGGCTAAAGAATAGCAAATTGTTTTCACCAATTTAAAGATGAAATTTTTATTAAAACATTACAACTCATTAACAAACTTATATTTTAGAAATTATGTGATATAAATGTATTTGTTTTATTCTCTTCTCTAGTAAAGTGAGAAACAAGTTTTAAAATATGCTCCGGTGTTCAATATGCTACTATTTTCATGCTAGGTACACTCAAAGTATTTTATGTTATAAAAGAAATCTTTTACATTATATGCACTGTTTATTGAAGGGTTGGATATCAGTTTCCAGTTCACTCGACAGGGAAACTCAATCAACTTATAACTTGCAAATAATTGCCACAGACCAACCAGTAAAGAAAGAAGAGCGAAAATCCACTTTGACAACTGTGGTCGTAAACATTGAAGATATAAACGATAATCGGCCAATTTTTGAACATACACTTTACAATATAAGTATCCGGGAAGATGTCAACATCGGAGTGTCCGTTCTGACACTTGTCGCCAGTGATAAAGACATTGGCGACAATGCTAAACTGAGCTACTACCTTACGAACGACACATCACCTCCAGGGTTTTTTAAAATTGATGAAGCGTCGGGTACATTAAAAGTGAACAGGTCAATCAAGGGTTTTTCAGGTTCCTATATTATCAACGTAACGGCCAATGATAATGGAACTCCTAGATTGTATGGATCAACGCTTGTAAATATTTCTGTGGAGGATGTCAATTTACACGAACCAGTTATACAAAATATACCACCCAACAAAACAATAAAAGTTTGGGAGGTAAGTGTGCTACTTTGTTATACTAAATATAACGTATTTATGTTTTTGATTTACTTTACGAAATTGCTGTTTTAATTCTATATTTATATTATCATTCCATTTTATATATCGTTTTCAGATTAAAAATAAGACGGTGATTATTTCATTAAGTATGTAAACCAATGCTCACAATACAAATGCAAATCCATTGGGATGTAACACACATTTATATGGCGCACAACTATCGATATGTCACTAAGACATGCTGCTCTTATACACACAGTGTACAAAACCTGGGTATGTGATTTGGACGTTTAACTACACAGATGAGGATAAGGGTAGAAATGCAGAAGCCTACTTCAATATCAGTAAACTCCAGGACGACTCGGACATATCAGTGTTAAACATTACACCGAGCGGCTTATTGTACCTCAACCATGCATTGAATTTTACTGTAAAAAAGGAATACCAGGTAATACAGTGTATCATACAATCATCTTCCTACACGATATAAGAATGCAAATGACATCTATAAGTATGAATTATTCTTTCTCATCTTCCAACACGATATAAGAATGCTAATGACATTTATAAGTATGATTAATCTTTCGCATCTTCCCAAACCATATAAGAATGCTAAAGACATTTATAAGTATGAATTGATCTTTCGTATCTTCCCACACGATATAAGAATGCTAATGACATTTATAAGTATGAATTAATCTTTCGCATCTTCCCACACCATATAAGAATGCTAATGACATTTATAAGTATGAATTAATCTTTCGCATCTTCCCACACGATATAAGAATGCTAATTACATTTATAAGTATGAATTAATCTTTTGCATCTTCCCACACGATATAAGAACGCTAATGACATTTATAAGTATGAATTAATCTTTCGCATCTTCCCACACGATATAAAAATGCTAATGACATTTATAAGTGTGAATTAATCTTTCGCATCTTCCCACACGATATAAGAATGCTAATGGCATTGATAAGTATGAATTAATCTTTCGCATCTTCCCACACGATAAAAGAATGCTAATGGCATTTTTAAGTATGAATTAATATTTCGCATTTTCCTTCACCATATAAGAATGCTAATGGCATTGATACGTATGAATTAATCTTTCGTATTTTCCCACACGATATAAGAATGCTAATAACGTTTATAAGTTTGAAATAATCTTTCGCCTCTTCCCATACGACATAAGAATGCTAATTATATTTATAAGTATGAATTAATCTTTCGCATCTTCCTACACGACATAAGAATGCTAATGGCATTTATAAGTATGATTTAATCTTTCGCATCTTCCCGCACCATATAAGAATGCTAATTCCATTTATTAGTATGAGTTAATCTTTCCGACTCCCCACACAATATAATAATGCTAATGACATTTATTAGTATGAAATAATCTTTCACCTCTTCCCATACGACATAAGAATGCTAATGATATTTATAAGTATGAATTAATCTTTCGCATCTTCCCACACGACATAAAAATGCTAATGGCATTTATAAGTATTAATTAATCTTTCGTATTTTCCCACACCATATAAGAATGCTAATGGCATTTATAAGTATGAGTTAATCTTTCGCATCTCCCCACACAATAGAAGAATTCTTATGACATTTATAAGTATTAATTAATCTTTCGCATTTTCCCACACGATATAAGAATTCTTATGACATATATAAATATGAATTAATCTTTCGCATCTTCCCACACGACATAAGAATGCTAATGACATTTATAAGTAAGACTTAATCTTTCGCATCTTCCCGCACGATATAAGAATGCTAATGGGGTTTATAAGTATGAATTATTATTTCGCATCTTCCCACACGAAGGTAGAATGCTAATGACTTTTATAAGTATGAATAAATCTTTCGCAACACTATCTTATTTTGATAAAGGGTATTAAAGTATGAAAAAATTCATTTATGAATATAACAATGATCGATAAGCTAGGTTTAGATTTGTTGCAAGAATGAAAAAATAATAAGATAAAAATAGGTTGTAACGTTCTTTCTCTTACAAATAAAAGAACTTACGTCAAGAAAGGCATACGGAGAATTTAACACCAGATATTAACAAAAGATATCTACTTTGTTATGCATTTTTCTACAAAGATTGAGCCATAGATGTATATCTCTGCTTCAGTTTTAATTGTAGCTATATTTGTTTTATGCATGCATTCTTGCTGGGTATCTCTTACAGATACATGCACGTAAATCCGTTTTCTCAGAAATTCGAGAACCAACAAAACAATTATGATGCAATAAGTGTGTAAATCTTACATGACTACATTTAACAATGTTTATAAAATTTCAGTGTATACCTGAGTTACACATGAATATGTATACCTGAGTAACACATGAATATGTAAACCTGAATTCACATGAATCTGTATACCTGAGTAACACATGATTATGTATACCTGAGTTCACATGAATCTGTATACCTGAGTAACACACGAATATGTATACCTGATTCGCCCATAAATCTGTTTATTTGAGTTACACATGAATCTGTATATCTGAGTTACAGGCAAATTTGTTTAGCTGAGTTTCACATAAAAATGTATACCTGAGTAAAACATGAATATATATATCTGAGTTACACATGAGTATGTATATCTGAGTTACACATGGATCTACCTGAGTTACACATGAATTTGTATATCTGATATGAACATGAATTTGTATACCTGAGTAGCACATGAATATGAATATCTGAATTGCACATGTGTTACACATGCATCTGTTTATCCCAGTGACACATAAATCTGTATACCTGAGTTACACATAAATCTGTATACATGTGTTACACATGCATCTGTTGACCGCAGTGACACATAAATCTGTATACCTGAGCTACACATAAATCTACCTCAGTTACATATGGATCTGTTTACCTGAGATACACATAAATATGTATACCTGAAGTACACATGAATCTGTATACCTTAGTTACACATGAATTTACCTCAGTTTCACTTGGATATGTATACCTGAATTACACATAAAAAAGTAGACCGGAAGTACACATGAATCTGTATACATGAGTTACACATGAATCTATATATCAGCGTACACATAATTCTTAATACCAGAGTTACACATGAATTTGTATACCTGAGTCGAATGTGAATCTGTTTGAAGTATATAATGCCAAGAATCTATATACCTGACTTACACATGACTCTGTATATCTGAGTTACACATAAATCTGTATGACTGTGTTACACCTGAATCTACCTAAGTTGAGCATGAATCTGTATATCTGAGGTCGAATGAATTTGTATACCTAAATTACACATACATATGTATACCTGAGTTACACATGGATCTGTAAACCTGAGTTACACATGAATCTACATAAGTTACACATGAATCTGTATACATGAGTTAAACATGAATCTATATACCTGAGTTACACGTGGATTTGTAAACCTGAGTTACACATGAATCTACATGAGTTACACATGAATCTGTATACCTGGGTTACACATGAATCTGTATACGTGGGTTACACATGAATCTGTAAACCTGTGTCACACATTGATTTGTAAACCCGAGTTACACATGAATCTACCTGAGTTAAACATGAATCTGTATATTTAAGTTGAACCTGAATATGTTTACCTGATTTTACATTAACCTGTATACCTGAGTTACACATGGATCTGTATACATGAGTTACACATGAATCTGTATACCTGAGTTACACATGGATCTGTTAACCTGAGTTACACATGAATCTACATGCGTTACACATGAATCTGTATACCTTGGTTTCACATGAATCTGTAAACGTGGGTTACACATAAACCTGTAAATCTGAGTTACACATGAATCTACCTGAGTAACACATGCATTTGTATACCTGAGTTGAACATGAATCTGTATACCTGGGTTACACATGAATCTGGCACTGCGATCTTTAAATGTATTATTTAGTGTAACGAAAAACAAGGATGTACCTATAAATATCATGTTCAATTTGTTCGATGCGTATGTCATGCCAATTCTAGATCACGGCTGCGAGGTATGGGGGTTTGCAAAAGCTGAAAATTTAGAGCGCATTCATAAAAGATCTGTAAGTGGTTATCAAATTTTAAAAATGCTGAATTCGGGCGTTTTCCGTTAAGTGTTGGAAGTTATGTAAAAAATATCAAATATTGGTTAAAGTTGTATGGTTGTAAACAAAACAATTTTATTTTAAATTCAGTACTAAGGGACCAGTATGTGGAAAAAGAGAGAAATCCACGGATATCAAACTGGTCGTCGAAAGTAAGAGATCTTTTACAGAGATCAGAATTCGCAGATGTATGGATGTTTCCGTCATCTGTCGATATCAAAACGTTTATACCTATCTTTAAAAATCGTCTACGAGACATTTATATATCACAATGGCGAACGGGTATGGATCTTTGTTCTTCACTCAGTATTTATAAAAATCTAAAATTAACTGTTGAACGTTCTAGATATTTAGATATAGTTGAATATGTAAAATTAAGGAATACATTAGCTAAAATAAGACTTTCGTCACACAAACTATTAGTAGAAACAGGCCGGCATAGGAATATCCCTAGAAATGAGCGTAAATGTGTGTGCTGTAATTTAAACAACATTGAAGATGAATATCATTTTATTATAGTTTGACCGGAATATCAGGAATTATGACTAAGGTACATTCCGAGATATTTTACAATTAGACCAAATATGTATAAGTTCATAACACTATTAAACTCTAAAAAAAAAATAATACTGAATAACTTGGCATTGTTCTGCAGTAAAGCATTTAAACAACAAGAAGAAATTATAAATTTGTATCAGGATTAAATTTAAAGGTATTTTTGCATTAAATTAAACAATATCAATTTATTGCACTATCGGTAAAATGAACACTCTCACATAACACCATAGAAGCATGTATTGAAAAATACATTGTAAATAACATTGTGTTAAAAATCCATTTTTCTTTGTTACATGTATATTGTATTTTTTGTATGTGATGATGAGCCTATGTGCTGAAATCAAACAATAAAGTTTATGTTATGTAAAGTTTATTATCATAATCCGGCTAAAGTGAAGTTTTTATCCAATCTTATAAAATGCATGCTTGCAAAAAAATGTTCTCAGTATATGTCTTACATGAGTGCTCATGAATGATTGGATTTATAAAATGAGTTTTTTGAAAACAAATAAAAAAGACTTGTAGAGTTTTAATCATTTTCATAAGACAAATTTTATAAATCCAATCATTCATGAGCATGTATGCAAGATTCTATTTATAACATGACTACTTAAAACAAATAAAGGTGTCAAATGAATACACAAACAAGTGTATATGCATGAGATGTATATATAGATAAAATCTCTATACAAATGCTAATTTTATCGTCATCTGATGACATTGTTGCCAAGTGAAATCATCATGGTTTCCAGTTTATCCAGGTGCTTTAAAGAATTTCATAGTACCAGACTGAGACGCAAATATTGTGACATTATTTATATCACAATAATCAGTAGTGAATATCAACCCTTGGATATAGCAAAATATATAATGGCATGATTTCACGCTGTCCCTGTAAGTTATGTTATAAAAGTATTTAAGATATCACTAACACAACATTTTGTCATTGTCTGGATTTTCCCAACATTGAAACTGAAAAGCCAATTATGTTTTTACAGTGTACTACCTCAAACTTTAAAAAACTATCCAGGTAACAGTAATCTCTTTTAAACATGTACTTGTATAGCAATAAATTTGAAAAAAAAAACAAAATGCTGATTCACATTGTGCAAATGCTTTATTCTGAATCAGAAAACTGAAAAACAAGCTATGCTCAAAACACTGAAGTTCTGAAAACTTGTTTGATACCTGCTATATCTACCAAATCACCCGCTTTATAAACCAAAATTATTACTTCCATTGTAATGAATATATTATTGACTTTCATACGTACAATGAACAAACAGTTTTGATATAAACCTGTACTTGCAAAAAAGTGTTTAAAATTTCAATCATGCATCATGTTTTAAGCTCAAGATATTCAAAACTCCCATAAAGCTTCAAATAGTGGAGGGCCCAGACCTGATTGCCAAGAATGTGGCATATATGATAGAGGCCTTGCAATGTGTCATTTTTAAAAAAAAAGTTTTTGCATAACTTACATTATACTTCAACTGTTTATATTTATATCATTTGCTGATAGTCATGACTTATTTTTTAGTAACTTGCAATCTTATAACAAGAGTGCCAGTGCTGTCACAATATACGCCGCCACATAATATAAAGATCAAGAGGGTCCATTTAATTATTGCTTTAAACATTTCTGTAAACATAAGCTCAAA
>JAULCC010050763.1:0-11589 GCA_032358795.1 Nuttallia obscurata | reverse complement strand
TACATGTAAAATGTTTTTTTTATGTATACTTACATGTAAAATGTTTTTTTTTATGTATACTTACATGTAAAATGTTTAACTTTCTTCTCTTATAAAGCACGAAGGTTATGCGTTTCGAAGGTTGCGAGACCATGTTCGTATTGTTTTACACAAACTTTAGACATGGCCACGCGGAAAGGTCAACATACTGGTCCAAAAATAGTAAATGCATCTTATTTAGGGCTGTTTTTGATTTTTTAGATATAACAAAAGGTATAAAAGGCCGATAATGTAAGGTGAGCGATCCAGAGCCATTGTGATTCTCTTGTTTTACTGTTGGCATAATTGTCTTTGCAATGGTTAGCATGCATTCTGTTTTATTATTGACTTATTTTTATTGACTCATTTTATTGACTCATTTGTTTTAAATTATGTTGGTCGGATACCGTTACCAGGGAGTGGACTAAAATGCCGAGACACCGCATAATATACGGAGCGCCGTACTAATTCAAACTGTATAAGAATTGTATCTCGTGGCGTGGTATTTTGAATGGGCGTGGGATTGCGTAAGTTCATAAAATTTGATTGATGAACTAGCCAGTAAAATATTTAGGATTAGAATGACATAAAGTATGAAGTAAACCCCCATTTTACCAGGATAATTGATTGATAATACGACCAAGGTAAATAGTTCCTTTATCCGGTGATGATATTTCAATTTACAGAGAGTATATTATAGAGATGGTTAAGTTGGCTGTAAATTGGCTGTGGTAATGTGTAACAATGAATGTCAAGATTAGCTTGTACCATGTCAATGTAACACAGGTGAGGCTATTTCAACATCTTACAACTAAATTATAACGCGGCGAATATTAATTTTTAGGAGGTAACATTAAATAAAAATAGTTTTTATGATTGATTAATTCTTATAGTAACACCTTTTGTATTTTGTTATATCATCTCTGGTCGTTTTAATATATTCTTTCATGAGTTCTACCTTACAGCATGTTTCTGCTATTTCTATGTTGGCATCTGTCTGCTTTCGTTTTTCTACGTTTTCATTTATTCGCTCGTCAATACTTCATTTTTGTGGGTTGTATGATAAAGCTGTTTCGGCGTAATTGATGATATTATCATACTAACGTTAAGTCACTCAATGATTTTAATGGTCGTATTAAGGTAATAATTCACTCGTTTTATATATCAAGTGTTTGGATGTAAGCGTCGATGTTAAAGGAGGAGATAGTGTTTTTATGCCGTAAGATGTGCATTATCATCGCTAATAAACACCCCAGTACTGATGTTTAGCCCGATACTTGTGATATGAAAATCATTTTACTATAAGAGAGAGCTATTGAAACTATACTTTTTTAACCCCCAATTAATAAATATTCACCCATCATTAAGTTAGAGGCAAATTAAACAGAAATATTGGCAGTCATATAGCGTGACGAATGAACACGGGTCAGATATTCGAATTGTAGACTTTAGTAAAGCATCCCTGTAAAATAAAAATCGTCTGGCCTATAAGTTTGGAGACGACAAGTCCACTACTAATGAGGGTGAGCAGGAGGTGTTTTTTGTAGTTCGCAACCAGGTGGGATCCCACGGGAGGGTAAATGTTCACATACAACCTCAGATGTGTAGCGGAGAGCACGACTGGTGAGATTAGCTCAATTTCACGTCTTACTGGGTACACGCTATCCCCGTATCTGCTTCTAATTAGTTCATATACATCGGATGGGATTTTAATTCTCTAGTACGAGGCCTGTTTACCTGTAGAATTCATGAAAATATACGCACACACACACGTGGTTTTCGCGGTGGCTTAGTAAAAGAGGCTTAACTCTGCTATTAAAGGCATCAATGGTTATTTTTCAAATGGAAATTATCTTGCCCTCCATTTCAAACGAGCCGTGATCCTTCCCGAATTACTAAAATTCGCCGGAACGAATGAAAACCTCACATTGTTACAAGGTTCATCGGTAGATACGCAGTCTGTTTTGCCGGTGACTTTGAATGGCACTTGCTACATAGATGGTTTATCCGGTAGAACGTGGAAGCATTTTAAAAGCATTTGTACAGAAACAAAGTCCTGAAAATTTACGTTATATATGTTCGTGGATTTTATTGTGTCTTTGTGTATCGGAATTGGTAATACCAAACTATCTATAGTGTTACCTGTCGAACGGTTTCATCTCATTTTGTAATTTTTATAGACAACGATCTATCCATGGACAGACCAGAATTGCTTTACTCCGACGTTTAGTAAGTTTCGGTTGGTTGACACTGGCACATAGTTCCGTAGTCTGATTATTGTAATCTGATGAACATGGTCAATATAGGCGTATTGTTTCATGTTGATAATTGATGAAAAAGGACGTAGAAAATATTGTTTGTTAAAGTCCAAAATAATTCAGAAAACTATCTGTTGGTTAATTTTGACACTTGTTTGAATGCTCAACATTTTATCTATTTCATACAGGCAGTTCAACAAAATCATCCTTAAACAGAAGTATTTTTATCACGGATTCAATATGAAGAACGGAATTACTTAGCAGCCAACATGACAACGGAACACATAGAGTAGTGAAAACTGATTCTTTGAAAGGAATAAATTCAAAAATAGCTCATCAAAAATGGACTCAAAAGGATTTCCGTGTGTTCGGAAGTATTGGATATATTTTCCACAGTGTCTTTTCCTGGATAAGACGTAAGTGCATGACTGTGTACGGATTTTTCAGGATGATGAGCGTTACTCAAATGATGTGTTTCTCTGTACTGATTGTGGTATTACTGATGGCTAAATGTACAGCAAAAAGTAGACTTACTCTTCTCATCCATTTTGAAGGCGAACAGTGGGAAAATGTGTTGAACTGTAAGTATGACATATTTCTTCAAAAACTATTATAAATGATTTAATCAGTACTATCATAAGAGAGCTGATCTTGTAATGACATTAAACCTAATTCTCTTGTATATAAGAACGCCGTTACTTACTGAAACATCAGTTACGTAGACTAACGTCTCTTACGGTTAAATAGTTAAAAACTAAGTTAATGGAGCTTTCAAAATTACCTTGTTGACATAAACGGGTTTTGAATAATTTGAATATTAATAAAGATATTTTTTTTAGCAATTCCTAAATTCGTATAGTCAAACGAGTGCTGGGTTTGTTTGGACCAAACTATCCCATGCTGCCATACGCCGTCTCTGTATTACTGGGCAGCAAATCGCACTCACTGGCAGTCTGAATTTAAACCTCTCCGTGAGACAATTTAGATACATTTTATTACAACGCACTCTTCCTTACACATCTAAATTGTATCCGGATAATTTTTTGTTACTCAAACAAACGAACATGGCGACAGAGAGTAGTTCTGACTAAATCTATGTAGAGATATAAAAATATAAATGAGCAGTTTCAGGTCTGTTTGAAGTAATGGTACAGAAACAGAGGAGACAGAACAGCTACTCAATAAACCTTGATATTGTGTACGGATCTAAGAAGGGGTTCATTATTTCAAGTTACATTTGTCTGTGTTCATTTTGTACAATTACATGTATTTGTATGCTGTTTAGAATGTTATATAAGTTAAATACTGACGACTAAAAGTATATGTGTTCGTTTATTTAATCATCATTTATATGTACGCATTATCTAAGGTTATATTTGAACATTGTTAGCATTTATATCTATTTATATCAATTTTGCCGACTAACGTTCATATGTATCCATTATCTAAGGTTATATTTAACCATTTTTTACAGTTATATTTAATTGCACAAATTTTGTCGATTAACAATCATATTTATCCATTATCTAAGAAAATATTTAACCATTTTTACATTTATATTTAATTGCACAAATTTTGTCGATTAACAATCATATATTATGCATTATCTAATTTGATTTATACACTATTGCTGGTAACATGTACTTGTGTTCATAATGACAAGCTTCATTTACACGTATGCATCTGCTTGCATTATGAAAAGGTTACATTAATGAATTGCTAAAATGTATGTAAGGTTACATTAATTGCTAAAATGTATGTGAGGTTACATTAATGCATTGCTAAAATGTATGATTGCATAATTTATGTAATTCACTTAATTGTATGCATTATGTAATATTATATTTATTTGTAAGCATTATGTAAGGTAACATTTAATTGTATGTATTATGTAAGGCTATATTTATTCGTTATGTGAAATTATATTTATTTGTATGCATCATGTGAGGTTATTTTTATTTGTATGCATTTTGTTATATTAAATCTATTTGAATGCATCATGTAAGGTTATGTTTATTCGTTATATGAAATTATCTTTATTTGTATGCATAATGATATATTATATCTATTTGTATCTATTATGCAATTTCTAAAGGTTATATTCATTTGTTAGCATAATGCTAGGTAACATTTATTTGTATGTATTATGTCAGGTTATATTTATCTGTATACATTGAACATTATCAAATTCATCTTTGTACAGAATATAATGTTTCTTTCATGTATCTGTGTACATTACGCATTATTGAACACATACGTGTACATTATGAAGTTTATATTTATCTTGTAAACTGTAGACTTTAAACGACTATGGAATTTTAATGTCGAATGAAAAGTATTGTATTATATGATTGTATCTGTGTATATTAAGCTATATCAAATTTATATGCGCACATTGTGTAAGATTTCATGTATATGTGTACATTATGCATTGTTAAATTTATATGCGTACGTAAGACTTTGTTACACATATTTGTGTGTATTATGAAAATTAGTATCTATTCATTTTGTAATGTAAAATGTTTTATATGTACATCATGCAAGGATACATCTATCTATGTAAATTATGCATTGTTTAATTAATATGCGTACATTATGTAAAGATACATGTTTCTATGTACATTATGCATTGTTAGATTTATATGCGTGTGTTAATTAAGGATACAAATAAGTGTGTATGGTAGGCATTGTTACATTTATCTATCAACATTATGTAGGGATACATATATATATGTAAATGATGCATTGTTACAATTATCTATCTATAATCTGTAAAAATATATGTTTCTACGTAATTTATGCAATGTTAGATTAATATGCGTATACTATGTAAGGATATATGTACATTATGCATTGTTAAATTTATCTATCAACATTATGTAGGGATACATGTATATATATATATATTTATATACATGTAAATTATGTATAATTGTTAAATTTATCTATCAACATTATGTAGGAATACATGTATATATATATATACATGTAAATAATGTATAATTGTTAAATTTATCTATTTACCTTATGTAAGAATATATGTTTATACGTACATTGTGTATTGTTAGCTTTATATGTGTATAATTAGTAAGGATATATACACATTATGCATTGTTAAATGTATCTATCTACATTATGAAGGGATATATGTTTATTTGTACATTAAATTATGTATAATTGTTAAATTATCTATTTACCTTATTTAAGAATATAGTTTTATATGTACATTATGCATTGTTAGCTTTATATGCGTATAATTAGTAAGGTGATATACACATTATGCATTGTTAAATGTATCTATCTACATTATGTAAGAATACATGTTTCCACGTACATTATGCATTGTTAGATTTTGATGCGTTTATTATGTAAAGATATGTGTACATTTTGCATTGTTAGATTTATCTATCTAAATTATGTAAGGATACATGCATATATGTACTTTATGCATTGTTAAATTTATCTGTATATTTTATGTAAGGATACATGCATATTTGTACATTATGTATTGTTAAATTTATTTGTTACATTATACATGCATATATGTACATTATGCATTGTTAAAATTATCTGTATACATTATGCAAGGATACATGTACATATGTATATTATGCATTGCTAAATTTATATGTATACATTATGTAAGGATACATGCATATATGTACATTATGTATTGTTTAATTTATCTGTTTACATTATGTAAAGATACATGTTTATATGTATATTATGAATTGTTAAATTTATCTATCTACCTTTTGTAAGGATACATACATATATGTACATTATGCACTGTTGAATTTATCTGCATGCAGTATGTTAGGATGAATGTATCTGTTTACACCGTATATAGGGTAAATGTATGTATTAAAGGAACTTATATTTGTATATATGCATAATTATGAAGACGTCTTACTAAATGAATTACTTATAGATATATTTCTTTTTAAAGTTAATTTTATGGTATGTTTTCTAAGAATAGTTATATTAGTTTCTTTTGTCGTTTTTTAGTGTTAACATGTGTCTGTATGCTTAGCTAACATGAAATAATTTAAATAGTGCAGAAAGCTTACACATATTTTCTCTGTAAGACTCATTTTGATAAATATTTGAATGCTGAATATTGAGAATGCCGTAGAGTACTGTCATCTTAGTTGTTCCATTAACACTTACAAATGTCATACATGTACCACAGTACGAAATATTAAATATTGATTCAAGTTTTACTTGTAGTAAAGACAGAAAGCAATGTTTATAACAGTCTCATCTCTTAAGAAGGACGCTGGTGAAGAATAAGAAAAAGGGAATTATGTTTTAGTGTTAGCCTTAGTTGTAACAATGGCTTAAGTCAGTATTGTATAATTGTTATGGAATAATTAATATAGGTATTACCCATCCCGAAACTGATTTAGTTAAGGCAGTTTTTTATTTGCATATTTATATACATCGAAGTGGATTTGGCTACAAGTTATCACAACCTTTATCTAAGTTCCTCTCCCCAGATATATGCAAAACAGTGACATGGTAAAAGCAAACAAAGTATAAAATTGAAAATTCTTATCTCAGTTTCAACATGTATGGTGATGGGAAGATGCGGAAGAGTGTTGAGAAATGCCCTAGAACAGGTGGGATCCTTTAATGTACTTGCGAACTACTTCGACAAGTGTTTCATTTAACGCTGGAAATTTTGATTAGTTCAAAACGTAGTAGTTGCAAATTTATAGGTTTTATACCTAACAATTTGTTTGCCATATCTTTACGAATTTAGGCATAAAGGTTACATTGAAAAACTGATTGCATTGAAAAAAAACAACAAATTATTTCAACAAAAGGTACGAACCGTGTTTCTTTGTTAAGATTTAAAGAATATAATCTTCAAAAAAGACAGATGTCATTACATTTATTGATTTATACAACTTTTTATAGTGTGAAAAAAATATTTGGGCAACTGCGTTTGTAACCATGTTTTTTGCATGCAGACATATGAGAATATATCAGATGTATGCCAATTGTATCACAATATAACGATAGTATTTCGCAGTAAATTACAGGGTTTATTTCATACAAAACAGTATCATTACTGATACGGATAAGGATCTAAAATTGTAATTTCTACAGGAAAAATAGATATTTGTGGCGATAAAAATTGGCTAGAAGTCACGGAGTAAATTCTTATAACTGTCGATCAAAGCGATCATAAAGCTAGAGTTTTGCTGCATTACGTTATCTTGTGAGCTCGGCATATTTCATTCAAATGGAAGGTATGCATATATCTCTTTGAGATATAACATATCTCTTAAGTATGCTACAGCTATCAGAAAAGTGCGTATATTTATTCATATCTACCGATAGATTTTCTTTGAACCATCAAGACATCCATGAAAACGTCTCACAGTACACGTTGTGTAGTATTCCAGACTTTAATAAGGTTTTGTAGTCGAGAACAAATCTATTTCCGATCAAAATAAACTTGTATTTTAAATAGCTTTTTAACCCTATTACAGGCATAGACAAAATATTTAACTGCTACATTGTTATAAACACCTGTAAAATTAAAGAAAGTATATAATCCACATTGCTATACCCTCCTAAATTCAGTAAAATGTCTTCCAGATTAGTTTATTGAAATCTCGAAACGGTACTTTAGAAGAAATTTAGAATTTAGCAGACGACATTTGCTAATTTGCGTCAAAAAGTTAAGAAACTGTCTTCGTGGTTTGTAATTAATTTACATGTCATAACTGCTCTTCAAACAGAAGGTAATATTTTCAGTAAGCCTATACACTACATTACGTGTAAATCGCTTTCAACATAGATATTTACATATCGTTACTCTTTACGATTAATCATTTTATAAAAAATCAATTTTCGTTGTCACTTGTATTGGTTGTTTTTAAGTAAAATGAGCTGTGCATGAAACATTTTCGACCATGAACTATAACTGTTTATGTCCTGTCTGTGACATATCAACTATCATTTCGAGTTCGAAGTATGTTAGTTTAACGGTAAATATAATAAGAACTGTCGTGTGTTTTTGCGAATTTGACAGGAACTGTCGTGAGTTTTGGCGAATTTGACAGGACCTGTCGTAAAGTTTGGCGAGTTTGACACTTTGTAATCTTAGATCAACTCGGCTGCGTGAAGTTGGCTACGCCGGTCAACTCACTTTTCATACTCGTCGATCTAGAAATGATTTTTGCAATACTTGTGCTAGATGCCTTAAGTTGAAACATATATCATATGATGTGTCCAGATAACAGGTGTACAAATTCCTTCGATTGTTTGGAGAAATTGTTTTTAAACATTTTTCAATCTAATTTTTACGAGAATGGGAAAGTAAATGTCTGCTTTTATTACTGTGCAATACGCAAGTTCAAAGCATAAACTGCTGCTGTTTTATTTATATTTCGTTACACGCAATCACTAGTTAATGGTGCACCTTTAGATCACTAGTTAATGGTTCACCTACGGATCACTACTTAATGGCCCACCTTCAAATCAAGGGTTAATAGTGCACCTTCAGATCACTAGTTAATCGTGCGCCTTCAAATCACAAGTTAATGGTGCACCTTTAAATCACTAGTTAATGGTGCACCTTCAGATCACTAGTTAATGGTGCACCTTCAAATCACTTGTTAATGGTGTTCCTTCAAATCACAAGTAAATGGTGCACCTTCAAATCACTAGTAAATGGTGCCCCTTCATACCACTAGAGAACGGTGCACCTTTCACACACTAGTAAATGATGCACCTTCAAATCACTAGTTAATAGTGCACTTTCAAATCTTTAGTTAATGGTGAATCTTCAAATCAAGAGTTAAAAGTGCACCTTCAAATCACTTTTTAAATGTTCACCTTCAAATCACTTATTAATTGTGCATCATTATATCACTAGTTAATGGTGCACCTTCAAATCACTTGTCAATGGTGCACCTTCAAATCACTAGTTAATGGTGCACCTTTGAATCACTAGTTAATGGTGCACCTTTTAATCACTAGTTTATGGTGCACCTTGAAATCACTAGTTAGTAGTGCACCTTCAAATCACTAGTTAATGTTGCACCTTCAAATCACTAGTTAATAGTGCACTTTCAAATCTTTAGTTAATGGTGCACCTTCAAATCAAGAGTTAATATTGCACCTTCAAATCACTAGTTAATGGTGCGCCTTCAAATCACTAGTTAATGGTGCACCTTCAAATCACTAGTCAATTATGCACTTTCAAATATAGGCCATGAATGTAATATATTCAGAGAATTACTTGTTTTGGAAACTGAGAACATACATACGCATAAGATTGATGAGCCACTTTGCAGCAACGTACATTAATTGATACAGGGTATGTTAAACTTCTATAACATCATCATCAGAGAAATCAATAAATATAAACGCAAAAATTAATTGTATTTTTTTTCACTTGCGTTTCTTGTACCACAGCCTAATCTCTCCCGCCTGTTTATGTTTGTTTTCTCATAGAATGGCGTTCGTAAATTACTAGACTTGTATAAAACACGAGCGTGTGGGTTTACCTTTTCTATTAATTTACCACAAAGATATTTCATAAATAATAACAGAAATAGCTCTCGGAAAATATTTACAGAGCATTATCGCCAACTGACAAGTTATCAAGCAATCTTATCAGTCTAACATACAAATGGCTATTAAGTATGATTTTCTGGATGTGCCAGCATACACATAGTATTTGATAATGACGGTTGTAAAACGTTTGGAGAACATCCCATAGTATTAGGGAAATTGTTAGCTGTTGTTTGTGAATATTAGTGATATACTGTAATAATCTTCGAACCGATTCACGTAATAATTAGCTGGACAAATTAAAACCTTCGCTGTTATTTAACACAATTAAACCTTAGGTAGTAGAAAAAGAATAGTTACATTAGGAAATGGAGATGATTATCCACGTAAAGAGTATTAAAGTTATAGATAGTGCAAGTGTTCAGTTTAACTTTCAATGATCTGTGTACTAGATATATTTCAAATACGATGATGGGGTTAGATATTTCCTGATAGAAATCACACCGCCGTAAGTATTCACACGGTATGAGATGTGTTTTTTATTCCCCCGACAAATTAGGAGGCTTTGCTCTGCATTTGTCCGTGTCCCTCCGTACGTCCGTCCATTGTTCCGTCCAAAACTTGTATAAAGATGGTGCCATGCCAATGCCAACTCAACTGTTACACACACTAGAAGGTAATAACTTAATGTCACCATATAGGTTTTATTCTAAATATATATAAGCTTGTCCTCCAATGCCCAATTATTAGAGTCATTGACTTATACTCGCTTGGTCCTTCGAGGTCGTTGGGCAGCGGGATTGAATCCCGGCTGGAATTATATTATATATCATGCAATAAGACTGTCCATATAGCCTGTGGTTCTACCCGGCTGGGATTATATTATACGTCATGTAGTAAAGCTGTTCAGATAGTCTGTGTATCTACCCGGCTGTCATGTAATAAAGCTGTCCAGATAGCCTGTGGATCTACCCGGCTGTCATGTAATAAAGATGTACAGATAGCCTGTGGATCTACCCGGCTGTCATGTAATCAAGCTGTCCAGATAGCCTGTGGATCTACCCGGCTGTCATGTAATAAAGCTGTCCAGATAGCCTGTGGATATACCCGGCTGTCATGTTATAAAACTGTCCAGATAGACTGTGGATCTACCCGGCTGTCATTAAATGAAGCTGTCCAGATAGACTGTAGATCTACCTTGAGACACCCGGGGTCCCCCTAATATTAACAGCTAGAAAAGTTGCAATATTACCTGTACTAAGTCGGGGTGACTTAAAACCCAAATTAACAAACCACACGTCTTATATAAAGAAAAGCAAGAGACGGGATTTTATATTTTTGTCGATGTCTTGCCCTGGTTTGTGCCCAAGGTCTTTCATAATATACGTCAAGATTTTCTAAGAATAAATTCAAAAGCATTTTTTTTATCAATAAATATGTTTTTTAGAAAAATATTTTATTTTTTTAACAACAAATATATCTTTTAATAACAAATATATTTTTTTTACAATCATTATTTTAATCATCGACCAAATATTTTGATGCATACAATATTGCAACGTTTGTCACGCCATAGACTAGAGATTATGAGTTTTGCGTGTTGCATTATTTACAGATATTCGATCAAGATTGTTAAAATAGCTTTTCTATTGTAACTTATTTTGTATATAGGAGTTTTCAGATGAGCAATTGTAGCACCATTATGGCCCTTTTGTTTGAATATTCAAAGCAATAGATAAGATGTTAATACGCTGGCTAAGATTCGCACAAAACAGTTTTA
>JAULCC010050652.1:0-15030 GCA_032358795.1 Nuttallia obscurata | reverse complement strand
GGCACAGCGTGCACCCAGGTAGAACCACCGACCTACCGCAAGCCTGCTGGAAGGCCTCCTCACTTGAAAAAATCCGCAGTGCCCAGACCGGGATTTGAACCCACAGCAATGATGAGCGAGGAACACAAAACAGCTGATTTATTGAAAATAATCCGCTGTAAAACTCTACATTTCCTTTGTTCTTGTACAATTCTGTAGCAATTCTTCTAACAATTTTAACCATTGATTTTAATTTAGCCCCATCCTTTTCGGGTATTATTAGACCGTTTATAACGCCGAAAATACAGAATGAATAAGATACGACATTTATCGCTTCAGAAATAATTAATTATGCTTAACTTGGAAATATAGAAGGCATTTCTATGATTTATTTCACAAAATTTTTGTTTTTTCTTTTGCAGAATATGATCTATTCATTTTAAGTATTTTTAGTTGCATAAGCGGCTTGAAGAAAATTTGCCAATCGATTTGACATCCCTCCACAGTAACGAAAGGTATTTTACTCCATCAAATGTGTATACATGCTTGATTTAACTAAAAATTCAATTATTATGACGCGTCATCTAAATGTTAATACCATATTGTACATTTTGATTTGCACCTATTTATATTAGGTCAGAGCCAGAAATAGACATTGGGATCGACATTTTCAAACTGGTGTATACACATGATAGATGGTATATACACACACTACTTACTAGCTGGAAACCCTGTGGATGTTTCGCTAGCCTACTCACACCGTTTCGCTACCAAATCGATTTCTTTACCCAAATATTTTGTATTCGACTAATATAAATTCTAAACATGGACTTTGGTGCTACCTAAAACGGGAAAAATCCTCTTCTTGCGAAATGTCAATTTAAATTGAAAATTACATGTATCTTCAATTGTCGCCAAAAAAAAAATTAAAAACACCCAAAACCATTCAAATATATTTACAGGTGGCACAGCAATACAGTAGGAAATGTACAGAGAACCTGCATAGGTGCTAAAAAATTAGTATGTAATACTATTCTGTTTGGGATTTGGTTTGAAGACTTTTGTAAATATATTATTTCATTTGCCCACAACCTAATCCTGTATCAAACCTTCTTAGCTCTATTGGGGAAAATAAAACTTGCACCCCCTTGCTCATTATGGTACATTTTATGACTTCGTTGCCTTGGCTCATCACCAGCACAATGCATTTTCCCAAATAGGACTTAGAAGGTTTGATATAGTATTTAATTGGTGGAAGGCATATGCTAATGTAACAAATGTAGATCATGTAAATAAAGACATAGCAATGTACACAACAGGCCAGAATGAGTACAGAGAAATAACTGACATATAGTCAGGGACTAGCTCAATCATGACTATGATAATGTTAACAGAGCTGAAGATAAAGCAAGTATTTTGAGAAAGTTGGTTACTTTTTCCAAAATACAAGGAGGCTATTCTTAAGAGTACCCACACAATAAGGTTTGATGGAGAAACATGGAAAACAGACTTGATGAATTTCTGTGATATGCATCCTATCTGGAGACCTGGTTAATCAATGTCTATCCAAGGATTGGAAAGCCAAGGGGTGACATGATATATTGATAAATTGATTTTAGGAAAGTATTATGTGAAACCCTGGGCTTTGGGAGGGTGTGCGACTCAAAATCATTTTTGGACAATAACTTTAGTTCTGCTTTAGGTATACTGACCAAATATCATCATTTGCATTTTTTCATACAGGGACCGGAAGAAGCCTATATATTTTGGGTCAGGTTTGATGATTTTATTTGCAGTTTTGCACCTTTATGGACTTAAATTATTGAAAAAATGCTGTTTCTTGACAATAACTTTAGTTCTGCTTGATATTTAATGACCAGATCTCATAAGTGGGCTTTTATCACACAGTTAAGACGGCTATTGAATTTTGGTCTGGTTAGATGATATCTTGCAGTTATGCTCCTTGAAGGACTACATTCATGAAAACTGGGAGACAACTTTACTTCTACTTGACATATTCTAACCAAATTTCATAGTAAGCTTTTTGATTATTAAGTGTGCAATGACTGGCATATTTTGTTGCACCGCAGTGCTCTTGTCCTTCTTAATCATTGTAAAAAAAAAAAAGAAACCTCCCAAGGCTACAATACAAAACTAGGGAGGAATATTCAAACAAGTGTGAGAATTAGCATGATCCCCCTTCCTAGGATAGAAACTGTTACATCCCTCTTCCTTTACATGATGAATACAAACATTTCTGTCCATTTAGTTCCACTGTCTCATGTACTGATGAATATCAACATAGCTGAAGCACAAGTCAGTCAACTGATTCTAGCTTTCTGGTAAAAGAATAGCCTTTATTCTATTGACCAGTAAGCAGTCATGCCCCTCTATGACAACATAATTTCTTCTGTAGTAGTCTACAACTACTAGGTAATTCTTCTAATTTTCTATTTTAAAAGATCCGCAGCAATAACTTTCCATAGATAATCCGAAATTTCTGAACTACACAGGTTTATTTTGGCTTTAATTTTGATGCTTTAAGCAAAATTATCAATTATGCACTAGGATTGAAGATTATGTCCTTTGAGATTTCAGGTCAATATACAAACCTTAAACACAATGTTAACTTTAATTCAGACATATTTGCTTAAAGTGTCGAATTTTGAATGGCCAAGTTTTTGCAGAGATTAAGGTATGATCCAGAATGATTATGTTAAAAATGCAAAAAATGTAGAAAACATATTCAATCTTGAACTCAGACTGAAAAATACTTTGTGAACATGGGGCCAGGAAAAAAAACATGTAATACAATCCAAAAAATTGTTCAGATTAAGAAACGTAAACTTTAAGTTGCATATAGAGTTTTATATTGCTGTCAAGTTCACTGATTCTTAATAATGTATATTTTCAGACATGCGATCTGGTAATCCGCTTAACTAAATACACATTTAAACACACTAGAGTTTAATTACAACGGAGATAAGAATCTTTTGAAATATCTTATAGATACATGTAGCTATTTGGTCTAAAGAATTTGTGCAAAAAAAGTGCAGATAAAGCATGTTGGTTTGTATACTAGATAACATTGTTACCGGTACCTTTGTTTATCTTTTAGACTTGTGATCTTGTGTTCTGTTTCTAATGAATGACAGAATTTAAAATTCATGATTCCCACGTCTCTCAGTGTATTATTCAACCTATAAAAAATCGAAGGCTTACTGTAAATATATTTGAACAATATGTCCCTATAATGGTAGATACATTTTCATGCAACTTATCTACAGCAAACATTTTGAACCACTGATGCATTAAAGGTGCAGAAAGTTAATTTAGCACGGTCGATTTAAAAAAAAACTTTTATAGAGGGGAAACCCCTTCCACACCCACCCCAATGTTGGATACCTTCCTTTGGGCCTTTTGATGAGGGTCTGCTCTGTTTGCTAAAAGAACTTTTCCAAAACACCATTTAGATGTTTCCTCCCTATATCCAGACCGCCCGATTAGCTCAAGTGGTAGAGCGTCCCCTTTCAGTGCGGGAGGCCGCGGGGTCCATCCCGGGCTGGGTCATACCAAAGACTTTAAAAATGGTAGTATTGACTTCCCTCCTTGATGCTCAGGATTAAGGGTTAGCATTGCGACTGGTTTGTTGGTGTCAGGATAAAGTGATCGGCCAGGGTTCAGCCCCCATATGTATCAGTGCTATATACTGGGCACGTTAAAGAACCAAGAGATCTCTACAGAAGAGTTCTGTGTATACACTTCCCTCTCTCTGGGACGTCCATTAGCAGTGACGTTAAACAAACAAAACCCCCTATCCAAATTATTATTTTTTTAATCTAAGTATAGCATATGATGTAACGGTCTAAAGATAACCTGCTAGAGAAAGGGTTAAAAAGCATATTCAAGCCCATTATAAATATTGCTATGCAGTGAGTTTCAAAATTGCAGTACAACGGCACAGTAGACATTTTCATTTCACCCATTTTTGCATTTTATTTTCAGAAGTATTCTGTATTTGTATTGATTAGAAGCCATGTCTTATACAACTAATGATGATGCTTTTGAGAGAGTGGATGGATTTGGAGAAGAGCCACCTCCGTATTCATCAGTTTCCCCAGGAGACGAGGCCAGAAAACAACAAGAAAAAATTGGATTCCAGAAGGATTATCTTGTTTCTGTTCCAGGAATACTCAAAGTCACACAGATTGTAAGAAAACAAAATATTTATTATGATACTCTTGTCAAATTAGTTTTGTAATTTTGCAAATTCAGATGATCCTCTATGAACTTTGTTCATGCCATGTTGTTTTGTTTAAAACATTGTCAGCTGTGGCATGGGCCTAGTTTTACATAGACTTATATCATAGGAAACTAAAACAATCTTCTTTTCTGAAAACATACAAGATAGAGCTTAGATGTTTGGTGTCTAACATTATTTTACAACACTTCTACCAAGTTCATGCAGATATTATCAGTGGGGTCCAATCTGGCCCTGCCCCATGCCCATGGATGTCTTATTTTACATAAGGTATATTGTGATAACATATCTTCTTTTAAAAAAACATGCATTAGCTTGAGCTAAGATGTTATATGTGAAATATCAATTATTGTCATTTTGATAGAGAATATTTAAACAACACAAATTATCTTGAATTACTTTCAAATTGAAAACCTGCATTAAAGTCCGAAAATGTGAAGAGTAGTTTGTGAGTCAGACCAGATTATTTTGAGACTAGTTTAAATAGTTTCTGTCAATAACATGGAACAAAAAAAAAGGTTCTGATTCAGAGATGAAAGGTCCCATGCCTCTTCATTTTTGTTTTTTTAAAGTGTTACACTGCATTTTCATATAACCAGTATTCCAGTTGAAATCAAATGTCTCTTTAATAGATCAATTGTGTTGAAAATCATCACACATGATATCCATGTGATTAAAGATTTGTGAGAACAAATATGGAAACATCAGCTCCATTCTTTAAATTAAGGTTTTGATTCATACATGTACCTAGTTGAATTTGATTTGACCTCATTGGAATTACACAGTGATATAAGGAGGACCAACAAAATAATGAACAAAGCAATAAAACAAATGCAATTTACCAAATAAAACAAGACACTTCAATAAGTATATATATATATATATATATAGGTTGGTTAATATCATTCGTTAGTTTTAAATTTCTATACTTTAAAATGCCACAGGACCTTTAATGAGTCTATACATTATGTGAAACAGGACTTATTCTATTATTCTGGCTCTATTTCAGGTGCTGAGTCTGCTGGGATTCATTGCTACAATGGTTGATTACTGGCCAGGATCTGGTTTTGTCTCTTGGGTAACAGTATCAGCCTTCTTGACAACTTCTATTCTGTTTGTTGTCCATGCTTTTAATGTCTACAGAAGATTGCCAGGGTTTTGGCCACTTTATGTAAGTACATGTTCCCTATTCAAAACTTACTTAGGAAAATTACATTAGCTCCCTGGTCACGGGAAGACCAAGATAGAATAGATTAATTTATTAGGAGGGGGCCTCTGTGGTCGAGTGGTTATGGTCATTGACTTGCAATCTCTCAGCCCCTCACCTCTGGGGATTTGAATTCCTGTCTTGGCACTTCTTATTTTTCAAGTGAGGAAGTCTTCCAGCTGGCATGCCGTAGGTCTGTGGTTCTACCCAGGTGCACTCTGTGCCTGAAATGGTGTACAGACTACAGAGGTCCCTGGTTATTTTTGTGATATGACTGAAATACTGTAAAAATGACATTAAATTCTTGATAAACAACTTTTGTTAGGAATCCTCTGTCTTCATACTCCCTGCTAACAAAGGGTTTTTATTAAGGTTTTTCTTGTGTGTGTGCATGTGTGTGTGTGTGTGAGGGGCGGTCCTCCATTACGGATGCACCTCTACTGATGAAACTTTACACAGTTGCAGAACACAGCCAGAGGATGTGCATGAAGGAGAATAATCCCAGTCCAAATTATTTCAAGGGAGATAACATACTTGATATAAATAGTATTGCAAGGAAGTTATAGTTGTTTCTGTTACTAATTGAGATGTTGTGACTTGAAAATTACTACATCGAATAGCTTGGATAATAAAATGTTGTAATTAAATATAGCACTCTTATCATTAAGTTTACTCTAGGGCTCTGAATAGTTTGTTAACTGGGTAGCACTCTTATTATTTAGTTTACTCTGTAGCACTCTAATTATTTAGTTTACTCTGCAGCTATCTCATTATTTAGTTTACTCTGTGGCAGTCTAAATATTTAGTTAACTATGTAGCACTCTGAACATTTAGTTTACTCTGAATATTTATATTACTTTGAAGCTATCTAATTATTTAGTTTACTATGTGGTAGTCTGAACCTTTAGTTTACTCTGTAGCACTCTAAATATAAAGTTGACTCTGAAGCACTCTTATTATTTAGTTAACTCTATAGCACTCTAAATATAAAGTCTACTAGGAAGCACTCTAACAACTCTGCAGCACTCTAAATATTTAGTTTACTCTGTAGCACTCTAAATGATTAGTTTACTCTCTCGCACTCTAAATGTTTAGTTTACTCTCTAGCACTCTAAATATTTAGTTTAGTCTGCAGCACTCTAATTATTAAGTTTACACTGTAGCACTCTAAATGTTTAGTTTATTCTCTAGCACTCCAATAATTTAGTTTACTCTGTAGCACTCTGAACATTTAGTTTACTCTGTAGCACACTAAATATTACATTTATGCTGAAGCACTCTTATTATTTAGTTTAGTCTGTAGCACTCTAATTAATTTGTTTACTCTGTAGCACTCTAATTAATTTGTTTACTCTGTAGCACTCTTACTATTTAGCTTTCTCTGTAGCACTCTAATTATTAAGTTTCGTCTGTAGTAATTCAAAAAATACATTTACTCTGTAGCACTCTAAATATTTAGTTTACTCTGTAGCTATCTTATTATTTAGTTTACTCTGCAGCACTCTGAATATTTAGTTTTCTCTTTAGCACACTAAATATTTATTTTTTTTAAATCTGAAGCACTCTAATATTTGGTTTACTCTAAAGCACTTTTATTAACTTTAGTCTGTTGAACTCTAAATATTTAGTTTACTCTGAAACACTCTTATTATTTAGTTTACTCTGTAGCTATCTAATTATTTAGTTTACTCTGTAGCACTCTGAACATTTAGTTTTCTCTTTAGCACACTTAATATTTATTTTACTCTGAAGCACTCTAATATTTGGTTTACTCTGTAGCATGCAAATTATTTATTTTAGTCTGTTGAACTCTAAATATTTAGATTACTTTAAAGCACTTTTATTATTTATTTTACTCTGTAGCATTCTAAATATTTAGTTTACTCTGAAACACTTTGATTATTTAGTTTAGTCTGTTGAACTCTAAATATTTAGTTTACTCTGAAGCACTTTTATTATTTAGTTTAGTCTGTTGAACTCTAAATATTTAGTTTACTCTAGAACACTCTTATTATTTAGTTAGACTGCACCACTCTAAATATTTAGTTTACTCTGTAGCACTTTGAGTATTTACTTTACCTTGTAAGGCTGTTAATATTCAGTTTTCTCCATTTGATCCTAATAGATGACCTCACAGAATGACAGATAGTATAATATAAAGTATTTGTCTCTCTATTTCAGGAATTGATATACCTGGTTTTGTACACATTGAAGTACTTTATTTCATTGCTAATATGTATAATCGGGGCAGCGCGTTACTCTGGTGTGATATTTGGACTGGTAAGTAATCCCTCCTTGATACTTCAGTTATTTTATACAGAGAAATTATTGTGCAAGTCTTATTTTAGTGTTTTATCAAATTGTTAATATAATTTAGATTCAAATTGATATTCAAAACATATTCATTAGGAATAAAGATTTTTAGATTTACATGAAAATGTTTTGTCTCCAATATCTTAACTAAAAGAAGCAATTTAATACATGTAAATGCTCAAATTACGTTGAGCACGAAAAAAAATTTATAATCACAGGCCAGAAGTGTTATTTTAGTGTTACCCAACTGACTTAGTTATATGATATAATAAACCAAGTGTTGTTTATTTCCTGTCCCAGGTAATGGTTATTGTGGCATTTGGTGTCTACCTCATGGACACGATCATGGCTTACAAGCGATACAAAGTTGCACGGGAGGAGCTAGAACGACAGAGAGAGACAGGAGAGGGAGGAGCCAACAGAAGGACTGAAAACTTCTGTATTATATTCTAAACATGCCTACTACCTGTATTCTACCTGCAACTTGGAACACAGTCTTGAGGAAATAGAACTTTTATGAACCTCTATCACATACTCAATATGAAGACTTATCTGCTATGTAAAGTAATTGTGAATGTTCATCAGTCTAAATTAATGCTTTAAAACATGGGTACTATTATTATCATCTGAGCAACCAATATGGATGCAGTCTGATTAGGATCTACATCATTCACTTCTTGGTCAGAAATTACCAAAATGATCTAAAAGTATAGTAGATCCTTATCATACTGTGCTTGGTCTACACTAGTGTTAGTTTTTGTCCAAACATTAGCTCTTTATAGGCCTTTTGTAGGGCAAAGTTACAATAGCTAGTCAATACATCTCCTATTATTACATGTATCGGTTGAAAACCTGAAAAATGATTGTTCAAAACACAAAAATTAAGAATTGTATTATTTACTTGATTTCAAATTCATGACAAAATTAGATCTTGAATGACCTGAAATTTACGTTTGTGGAAGTAAAAGTATCACTGGGAAAAGTGGAGCTCTGAATTCTCGTACATCAATTGAGTAAATATTTGGACTGATCCTTATTATGTTTTTGTTTCTTGAATACTTACTGTTGTAGGAGTATGCTTCGAAAGAAGTTCTCATCTTGTTAAGTATTCTGTGGTCATATTGATGAGGGTTTAAAACCAATGCATTGTTATATCCTACACTTAAAACAATTACATTTTGAAAACTCACAAGGAAAACAGTCTGAAATTTCCAAATGATTCTATTTCCAGTATCAGGGTATAGATTTTAGTTCTCAAATAGAGAATTTGGCCTCTTCCAATATCAAAAATTAATAAAAAAAATGGCGTAATCCTGTCCCATAGTTTGATGGCTTGATTCCAGGCTTGGAATTCACCAACCCATTCTTGCACTTGAAACTCAATAACAGTCTCCAACACTCTTTGTTGGCTCTCAGCTCTGGCAGGAATGGTAGGTGCTGGGAGGCCAGACTAAAGGGTTAGAGATTATTCTAGAGTTTCAAGTCTAAGGATGGGTTAGTGAACTCCAAGCCAGATGTTTGCTATGCAAGGGATTCAGTTGTTGCAATATTTCATCAAATGTATTGTTGATTGTTATAGTTATATTATATAGCTGTGCATAATCTTGTGGAGATTTATTTAAAAAAAATATATATTTCTGATTTCTTCACAGCCATGGTTGTATACAATTTCATTATAAAGACTGCACAAAAGCTGTACTGAGATGTATATATAGAATTTTCATACTTTCAAAGTATTGAAAAATCAAACTCCTTTAATTAAAAGAGACAAATTTTGTCCTGAAACTTAAATAACCCAATGATGGAAATAACCAAACAAGGAACTTGAGCAAAATAATTTTTTTTTTTTTTTTTTTTAGAATATTCAAATTTAATGAAATATCAGATTTAACTTTCCTTTCTCTGACTTTGAGCTTGTATATTCACTTAATAGGGATCAGGATAACCAAAATATCATGTCAACTTTCTTCAATTAGCATCAGAATTAAATGTTCAAAAACATTTATGATTTGCAAAGTATCAGTATACATTTAAAATGGCTTGATTATTCATATCTGAAATATTAGATAGCAAGGCTGGCGGAATTATTTTGTATCTTAGATGTTATTTAATTTCCATACACCGTTATCGATTCATTTATCCCACATTGAACTTGCCAAAATTAATCTTTCCTCAATCTTTTAGGTAAAACCATCATTTTAACAAACACACCCCACTCCCCATCCCACCAACACCCACTTATTTGGAATATGGATTGTTTCAATTGGAAGGAGATTAAAGTTGAGCATAAGTGTTCAAATTGAAAGTGGAGTTTATGTGAAGAAAAAAAGATACGATGAAATGTGGCTATTGGAGCAGGTGGGGTAAAAAGGTCAATTATAACAGATCAATGGGGTATCAGGGGATGGTTCTCAATTGCAGAATGTGTTTTACTGAAGTTGTATAGGCAGCACTGGTTTTCTGTAGTACTGTAAGTCACAACATATGGATTTATTTTAAAAAAAGAGTCCCATGGTTTCCAATGAAATTGTATACTGTCAGCTGAAACATATTGTACAAAAACAAGACTTAGGTATGGTTTTAGTAGTGTATAAAAGTTTCTCCTTGAGGGGCAAGCAGTGGACAAGTGTTACCCCATTGCTAGAGTCTAAGATTCCACAGATTGGGATTTAATTGATGGAGTTTTGTAACTCAGCTACTCTGCATTTTAGATATCTGAATCCATACCTCACAATTTCATCTAAATGTGAATGAGATTTTATAAAAAGTTTGTTACCATCTAGGGGCCAAGTAACATTGTGCAATAAAAACCAGTTTTCTTGTTGTATCAACAGTTTACCTTTATAAGACTGTTTTTATATGGTGTTTGTCTGATGAGGGAGAACTCGGTTGATAAATGTAATTTGCTTCATTTGTGATCAAATTTCAGGTCAGTCTTGATATGGATGGGATAAATGCACGTAGGGGCCTTGATGATTTAAAACTGATGCATATAGCTTTAAGTATCCTATTTGTAGTAATCTATATTTATTGTCACTTTGCATAATTTTATACCTCTGTTATACTGTAGTAGAAATGTCAGTGACTTTTTATACATAACAAGGACATGGTACAACAAAGGTGTATCTGTTATGTAGAGAGAGGCTAGTACTGAGCTGAACTGACCCATTGATAAACTGGCTGATATCTGTGTCATGTATTGCAAACAGAGCAGACCCAGGAGGGGTGCTTTTTATTAAACTTCGTACAAAAGGCTCATATAGTTTTCTTAAATTCTTTCATACATCTACAACCATACGTAGTTGTCTGCGATGTAAAATGATGGTGGCAATAATACATACAAACGAAAGTTATCTATGGTGCAATGAATTTGTAAATAAGAACTTTGTAGGATATTTTGATGTAAACCTCTAAGAATTTCGACTATCATTAGTACAAAGCTATAGAAAATGCCGAAGGGGGAAATTTATGAAGTTTCATGATACATAGCAGCTGAGGACAAATGCTGGTATGAAAGAATTTTAAGAAAAATACACGAACGTTCATACAAAGCTTAATAAAACAGCCCCCTGAGCTAAATGTGCATACTCTATACACGGGATTTAAGATAAAAGAAAAAAGACTGAAAAGTCAGATAAGATGTCTGTTACTAACCATTTACATTTGTATCTAAAAGGTTTGAATACTAGTTCAGAAAGTATCAAATTGGGCAGGAACTAGGACAGATATTCCTTAAGCAAAGTTTAGCCTGTTAGTCAGAATAAAGAGAGATCACAGATGTACTTAATAACACATTGACTTATTCCACCACACCACATACCAACTGGCTTTTAGTATTTTGAATTTGATTCCTTAGTTACTTAGCTGGAAAATCATTGAAAACCATTGTTTGCTTGTCCCGCACACATGACATTTTGTTGAGAATATTTATACTGTTTTACTTTGTGCCTGTATGTTCGTGGATATGTAGAATAAATAACCTTAGACTAGTAACTAGATTATATAAATTTAATAGCATGTTTGCCTGTAATATATTTCTGCAGTAGATCTGTTTATTTTATTTTTGTAATTTTTAGCTCACCTGAGCCAAAGGTTCAGGGGAGGTATCGTGATGGATGGACCTTCATCCGGCATATGTCGTACGTCAACAATTTGTTTAAATAACATCTCCTCTGAAACGTCTGATTAGAAGTTGATGAAACTTGGCTGGGATAATCCTTTGATGGTCCCCTTTCAAAATTGTTCAAAGAATTCCATTCCATAAGAACTGGTTGCCATGGCAACTGAAGTGAAAAACTTCAACAATCTTCTTCTCAAAAACTGTTGGTTCAATTTCAACATGATTTCACAGAAATGATCCTTGGGTGGACCACTACCAAAATTGTTCAAAGAATATGATTTGTCAAACAACATCGCCGCCAGGGGTGGGGCCAGTTTCCCTAAAATATCTATATAGAAAACTTTGAAAACCTTCTTCTCAAAAACTGCTGGCCCAATTTCAAAATAATTTCACAGAAATTATCCTTGGGTATACCTCTACCAAATTTTTCAAAGAATAATGATATGTAAAAAAAACATGGCCACCAGGGGTGTGGCCAGTTTTCCTTATATAGCTATATAGAAAACTTTGGCAATCTTCTCTTCTTTAACTACTGGTTCAATTTCAAATTGATTTCACAGAAATGATCCATGGATAGATTTTAACAAAATTTGTTAAAAGATGCAGAACTCTGTTTGCCATGGCAAGAGACAGGAAAAAAATAATATGTGCTCATTAAAAACTAGTGGCAATATGTGAAAACTGTTAGGTGTAAGTGTTCCTTTAGTGACCCTCTACAAAAATTGTTCAAATTATTTGGATCAATTAAAAACCATGGCCATAAGTCGGTGGAGCCAGTTTTCTTATATGGAGATATTCGGGTGAGCGCTTACAGGACCATCATGGTCCTCTTGTTATAGTTTATGTAGCATTTCTTGCTTTTATACTATGATCTGAATGGTATTGTTTATTTAGACATGGGATTGTAATTTTTCTTAAATTAGTTATTGGATTTATTATTTGCCTTTAAGCAAAGACTTTGTGTACTTGCTTTAAAATAGCTTTTGTTTTATTGTAACAGTCTTATCTTTTATGCTTCAATTTAAAGTCACACTTTGTTTATATCATAGCTTTAAAGTAGTGATCTGAGAATCTTGTGTGTATTCGTATCTGACATGCATTATTTCACAGCAAGATGTCTAAATTTCATTGCTGTTACTATGGTAACACATTTAAATACAGACTTTTTCTCACAGTTTAAGTATGTACCATATCGGATATAATATAAAAAGTACTGATAACCAGTTATACATTCCACTTATGAAGTCAAGTACTGATCAAAAATTATTTTGCCATCACACTGTGTTGGCTGATTACAAAACACAATTCATTTTCTGTTTATTATTCATATGGCAAAAATTATTTGTATGGAAATGTTTCATGAAGAAGAAAAAAATATAAGATACATCCGTTTTTTTACACAGGTTCTTCGTTTGTAACCATTATATATGTATGAATGTATCTGACTTGATGTGGTGGATTAGTATAACCATCTCCAAATACTGTGTTAGCAACCTATAAAAGTCTAGGAGGGGAGTTTCATACTTTAAATTGCTTCATTTGAATGGAAATTTATCCATCAAATAATTTCAGATGGTGTTTTCCTAAATAGAACATACATGTATATTAAAAAAAAATGTTACATGCTTTTAAACAATTTTATAGGTTATTACAATATAGTGAATTAATGTTTTATAAATCAGCAGACAGTTGTCAGTAATAGTACGCATTAATGTTTTGTGGATTAATTAAGGATTTAAGAAATTTCAGGAAAAAGAAAAAAAGTTTTTTCCGACAAAAGTAGCATGTCTGTGTTGTACCATAAATAGCATCTGACTTTGTTCCTTTTCTTTATACTAGGAACAGCTGGAGTGTTTCTTCAGCTCGACTTTTCAAGGAAAAGGCAAGCTATCCTACTTGTCTTGGCTTTATTTATCCCGTTATAGGGCTTGTTAATCAACATGAAACTTAAGTATATTTGGCTTTGTGCTTATAATGCTTTTGTACATTGTGCCTATAAAGGAATGATATCAACAATAGTTATTGTATTTAAAGTTGTGGATTAGAAATTTATATTTACCCCATATTTTAGTTAAGGTTAGTAACTTATGGTATGGCATATTAAAAAAATTCTATGTTTTATTTGCATTTTTGAAAGTTTACAATTTTTGTTTTAAAATGCTGCATCAGTTGGAACATTTGTAATGCTGCAAAGAAAACAAAAAAAGTGGAAAAGCAAACTTTGATTAAAAACAGAGTGTAGAGTGTCATATATTTGATTTTTGCCAATAACGATATAATTTATAGTAACTATTCCTTCCACTTTCCATGGTTCTTGTGTGTTCAAACTGATTGAGGACAGTAATTTCTTGCAACATGCAACAAGTTTCATAATTGAGATGCCGTTTCTGAAACTTCAGCATCTTATTTTTCTACAGACACAAATATAATATGTTAAAGATAGTCATCAGTCCATGTTGTAGTGCCATAACAACCACTTTATTGCATTGTCATAGTAACATTTTACTTGCAGGGAAAACTGATATTAACAGGCATTCACACTATGGCCTAACAAGTTTATATTTTCTTCTGTATGATAAAATAAATATGTGAATATTTTATTGTTTTATTGAATCAAGAATCAAGCTCATTAAAGCAACTAAACTCCAGATTTGGTTTAAGATTTCAGAAGTTTTCAGACATGTGCCAAAATTTGAAAAAATATAAAAATAACATGAATGTAAGAGGTTTCAGGATGAAACTCTCAACAGTTATTGATAATTTTTCACATAAAATCACTTAAACCACGCAAAAACATCTACACCGTGACTAACGAGGTAAGTTTTAGAGGTAAAATAACTAATTTTGAGTGGACATTTAAATTATTACCACATTTATCACTTCCAATCATAGTGCATCCATGTTTCCTGATTATATTTCATTATTTGAAACAGTTTTCAGATATACAATATCCTAGGTTATATCTTGAGTGCAGTAGCTTCAATGTCAGGTCTAAGCAGTTGCTTCTATACTATAAACTCGTTTATGAAATGTAATCATATATATTGATGCATTGTTGGATACCCACAGTACACTTCTGCACTTCTTCTCTGTTGTGTACTGTGAGTTATATGGGAAAAACTCATAATCATGAATGATTAAATAAGGCAG
>JAULCC010050541.1:0-15033 GCA_032358795.1 Nuttallia obscurata | reverse complement strand
TTTATCATGTCATTACTCATTATTTCTAAGCTTACCTGAAGTAAAGTCATGCTTTATCATGTCATTGCTCATTATTTCTAAGCTTAGCTGAAGTAAAGTCATGCTTTATCACGTCATTGCTCATTATTTATTAGCTTTCCTGACAACAAAGTAATGCTTTATCACTAAATTGCTCATTATTTATTAGCTTTCCTGACAACAAAGTGATGCTTTATCATGTCATTGCTCATTATTATTCAGCTTTCCTGACAACAAAATAATGCTTTATCAAGTCATTGCTCAATATTTTTAGCTTTCCTGAAAACAAAGTAATGCTTTATCACGTCATTGCTCATTATTTATTAGCTTTCCTGACAACAAAGCAATGCTTTATCACATCATTGCTCATGATTTGTTAGCTTACCAGACCACAAAGTCGTCACCTTAATTGTCTGTTCACCTGAACCACTTGATGGTTCTGAACATGGTCTGAAACATCATGGCATTGACCACTTTCAAGTTTATTAGTGAAGAAGCCTTCCAGCTGGCTTGCAGTAGGTCCGTAGTTCTACCCAGGTGCACTCTGTGCCTGAAATAGTGTACAGGGGTCCCCAGGGGTCTTCCTCCACCTTTCATGAGATGGACATCGCGATATGACTGAATACTGTTAAAGTGACATTAAATTCCAAATAAACAAACAAATCTTAATGCAGACACCCTACTTAAGGTCAAATTTCTGCTTAGATCTGATCATGCATTTAGACAATGTCTTCCTGCAGAGAGGTATTAACAGCTAATAAATGAACATGACTAGATATCTAGTGTAAATCTACTAAACCCATATCTAAGGGTCTCAATATTAAGCTGATCTTGGTCTGTACTTTATGCCATATTTTTTGAAGAAAAAAGAAGGAAACAACATTTCAATTTTGTGATTCATTCATAATCAACCGCACGGTTAGCTCAAGTGGTAGAGCATCGGCTTTCGGTGCAGGAGACTGAAGGTTCGATCCCCGGCCGGGTCATACCAAAGACTTATAAAAATTGTAGTAATGGCTTCCCTCCTTGACGCTCAGGATTAAGGGTTAGCATTACCACTGGTTTGTCGGTGTCAGGATAAAGTGACCGTCCGGGGTTCAGCCCCCACTGTATCAGTGCTATATACTGGGCACGTTAAAGAACAATAGTTCTCTACAGAAGAGTTCTGTGTATCCACTTCCCTCTCTCTGGGACGTCCATTAGCCCTAGCTGGCAGAAAAAGACGTAAATCAAACAAACAAAACAAACATTAAATAATGTTTTGATTTTAAAACACTCATTCTTAAAGGCAATTTATGCCTTATTTCTTGTCAAATTAGTAATGGGCTAATAGCCCAGGCTGAGAGGCTTTTAAATTAATAATTATCAGTGTTTATTTGATAAAATATTAAGATCATGTGACCAATTATTTACAAGTTTGGTGCTTAATATAGCATGAATAACCTCCGATGTTCTCAATTTTCTGGATCGTTATTTCTTTCTATAATGATCATCAACTTCTTCAAGATTCTAAAAATAGAAATTACAGATAAACAAGTGTTCATCAACAATACACAGCATTTCAAATATCAAAACATTTAAATAATTCACAAATAAACTGTCTATATAACATCATTTGGTGATATATTATCAACATCCTTCAAACCTTTATCACAATGTATTGATACCTATAGGGGTGAGTTGGCAGAGACGGCTGGATAGCTCAGTCGGTAGAGCAATGGTACAGTAAATCAAAGGTTCCGAGTTCAAGCCCCGGTGTGGGCTGCAGCTTTTCTCACCTGGTTACATTTGGTGCCCAACATGGGGCTGTGAGTTGAGTTGGAGTGGTGGCTGGATAGCTCAGTAGGTAGGGCGTTGGTACGGTTAACAGAAGGCCCCGGTTTCAAGCCTGGTGTCGTCTGCAACTTTTTTCACCTGGTTACACCGCCTTGAAGCCAAGTTGTAAAAAAAATGACCATGGTGTGAGGGCTAGTTTTCACCATAGGACTATATGGAAAACTTTGAAAATCTACTTCTCAGAAATTACTGGCCTGATTTATCAATAATTTCACAGAAATGCACCTTTGGTGACTTTCTTCCTAATTTGTTTCAAGCCATGTTGGATGCTTAAAAACATGGCTTGCAGAGAGCATGCAGGGCTAATTTTACGTAGACTTATATAGTGAAAACTTAAAAGTCTTCTCCTCTAAAACTGTACAAGCAAGAGCTTAGATATTTTTTTTCTACATTATATGCAGGTCTTTTGCTAATTTTGTTCAAATGTTGAGCCTGGGGTCAGGTTTATGTCCTATTTCATGTGTGTCTTATTCAACATAATTATGCTTATCATGTGATAACTTCATGTCTTTTCTTAGACAGTCATGCATTAGCTCAAGCTTAGATGCTTTATGTGAAACTTCAGTTATGTAAAGGCGATCTTTCAATTTATTTCAGTTGATGACCCTGGAAAGGGTTTTATATTTTGTATGTGGGAATTTCAGGTGAGCAATTACAGGACCATCATTATCTTCTTGTTTTGTTTCTCCTTAAATACTTGGAATTATACAAATTGCTTGTGTTTTACACCTTATTCAAGAATGGTTTATGCTAAAAAAGGCAGGACAGACAACCTATTCATGCTCAGGACTGGGGTATTTTTACAAGCATCTCTGTAAGTAACTTCTTCACTGACCATATTTTACTCATAACAGAGACTATGAATGGACTGGGATCAAAGCAGCGACTCCTGGCTTGAAAGAAGAAACATTTACCACAACATAATTTTATAGGGCAGAAAAAAAGTATTATGAAATTATTCCATCCTGAAAAATATGACAAGATTTGCAACTAGAAATATCACACATTTTTCTTCACATATTTATTGATGTATGTATTTGTCTTTGCAGACCAAGGAAACCAGATTCATGAGCAGAATCAACATCAGAATCAAGCCAGAAATCCATTTCAAGCTAACAACACAGATAGGAACAGACCAAGATATCCTGGCGATGTAAACTCCAGACCTTTTAATAACCACCAGTGGCAAAGACCAAGATGGCCACTTAGTCAGGGAGCTGCAAACTTTGGTGGACCTCCTCAGTTTCAGCAGCAGTCATACTATGGTGGCCCTGGTCTGTTTCCTCCTAATTATATGCAGCAAGGTTTTCAATCTAAAGGAGGTGGTATGGTTAGTGGTCCTAGACAAACATATGGAGATGGAATAAGACCAGAAGCCAATCAGCATAGTGAACCATTGAATACAAGTGTACACAGGTTTCAGGGTCCTTTGCCTCCACCTCAAGTCAGTCCAGCAAACCAAAGGTCCCCACACTCACAAAATCAAATTGCTTACAGACCAGATGTACCCCCACCTACACTTAATCGCCAAACTGCTCAAAATTATATGAATAATTGGAGTGGTACATATTCAGGTGGCAACTTTTTTCAGAATACACTCCCTAGTCTGCCTGGTAACAGTTCTAGCTCCCCAAGTGCATTTAATCAATTTGCCAACAACGCAAATCATCAAATTAATCAGGCTGTACAAAATAGTCAACTTGGGAATAGTACAAATCAGCAGTTTATGCGGACTTCACTAACAAACCAATATGAAAATTGTACAAGTCAATCAGTGGCTCAGACTGTCTGTAGTAATGAGTCTGGATCAAATCTTTTATCCACAAATGTTCCCACATCAAGTCAATTTGGTAACACCCCTAATCTTCAGTTTAACCAAGATGTTCCCAAATCACAATACCCAAATAATTTTCAAGGCTCTACACTTAATATGTGCCAAGGAAATGCACATTCTTGTGTTCCAAACACTGCAACAGGAAACATGTTAAACACTCCAAATTTTCAGAAACAGAGCAATGTCTCTAACAATCAAGAAAAGCATTTTACTGTGCACAGCTTAAACCCCAGATTTCTGTTATGTGGAAATGGGTCATCAGCTCTGGTAAGAAGTGGATACGAAGAAATACCGCTGAATACATCAACCGCTAGACCATATAGGCCAGATATAGGACAAAATATTACCGATAATGGACAGTCTGTGTTCAATAGTATGCAGCATTTGAACACTTCAAGTATTGCAATAAACAGCAGTAATGTTCAGACATACATGAGTGGGGGTAATGGTCAGTTATCAGCAGGAAACGGGGGACATTATTATCCTGGGATTGGCAGGAAAACACAACAAAATAATGAATGTATACCTATTGTAGGGAGTAATATCATGAGACCTCTTGCCCCTAATGTAGGACAAACAAATTTTTCTAGTATCCAGCAAGGTATTGTTGATCAGAGATATATGCAAAATAAACAAAGCTGAACTGCATGATGTAAGTCTTTTAAAAAAAAAACCTTGAGCATTTTCACAAAAGGGTTTGTGAAGTGTACAAAAATATGGAAAATGTCAAATATGGACTTAGAAGAAAAGTTCTCCATATCAGACAGCTGTGGAAGCTAAAGCATTAATTACATCTAATTAAAGAATCAGAAATTTTTAAAAAATGAGTATATGTGTATGATAAAAAGAACTTTTTTTCAAATTAATATAAAGACTGCTGTTTAAATTTTAGTTATGCGATGTGTAGTATACTCAGGTGAGATATTGTGATCAGTCATCATCCAGCGTCAGTAGTATGTCATATGTCCACAATTTGTTTAAACAACATCTTTTGGTTCAAGACCACTGGATGGAAGATGATGAAACTTGGCTGGGATATTCCTTGAATGATCCTCTTTCAAAGTTGTTTAAAGAATTCTATTCCAAGAAGAACTCTGATTACTATTTCAAAGAATGTGAAAAGCTTTAACAATCTTCTCAAAAACAAATGAATTTAATAGAAATGATTTGGTTTGACCTATGTCAAAATTTTTCAAAAAATAATAATACATCAAAAAACATGGCAGCCGGGGTCCTGTTTTTGTCTCGCTGCGACGATGGAGCAAATGTGAGACTTGGGTATTACTTTTCTGGCAGCAGGGAAGGCGCCAGGGTCAAACATCTGCGTTTGCTCCAACATTAAAGTTTGGATTTTTAGCTCATCTGATTTTTATACCCCGGCAAACGAATCTGCCTGTCGGTCGGGCGCTCGAATTTTACCCACCCACATTACTTTTACTGCAATTCTCTGCTGTAAACTCCTCAGGATAAAGTTATTCACCGTGTAACTCGAAGGGTCAGCATTGTTGAACATGCCTCAGATTATGTAAAAATTGCCTGTCATTCTGAAACAACCTTCCCACACATTGTTATACGGCAATTTTATTACAAAGATGATTAATCTATTTGATAGTATGTTGATTAAAGATGGTTAATTCATTAACAGCTTTTGCTAACAGTTTCGTTGTTATCGGCATTATTAAAATATATTTTCATTGATAAAAATTAGCATCTACATTTGCGAAAGTCAAATAATGTTACTTCTTTTAACCTAGAAACATATTTTTCAATTGAAACACCTCGGCTATTTCTTCAAAATAGAAGAGGTAGCAGACACCAGTTTCAATCTTTAGTTCTGAATTTGCCCTGAGTAAATTCATGAAAATTAGGCATATGGGGTTATAAACAGCACAGTTGAGAGCTAAAATACTTCTATTGTTAAATCTTCCACTATATTTTGTTAAAGTACGGTTTTCTAGAAAGGCTGGAAACCAGTGGGTGACTGGTACCCAACATGTAATATGGGTATAGGCTAAAATACGAACCTATCCCTTTCTGGTGTGGGCAGTGTAAATAGAGACAAAATTTGATGGAGGCCTTAGACCTCATAAAATAGCCGAAAATTGACAGGGATATGACATATTTTAGTTTTGATAGGAAGACAGGAGACAGGTATGGGATTCTCATGGAACTATGCATATGTTGATTGGATTTCCCCTATGGTCAGTATAGAATCTTGAAATCTAGTGATTGGGGTTAAAACTGTTGTAAGCTTTCGCGGGGTTGAAACTTGAAAATTGAAATTTCCTTGTCAAAGCAGTGATAGTTTTGCAGTTTCTTTTTGGTATATCAGCAACATAAGGACATAGCATTGCTGTATTAAGTATAAAGAGTTTTCTATCTTTCTGATGTGTGGTTTGCAGATCAGATTTCAAGTGAGGGTACTTTACCAGATCTGGAATTTGAGAAAAACTGGTGTCAAGGTGATCCGATTGACACATTATTGGGTCTGATTTTGACTTTGATATTTCTTGACAATTTCAACGGTGATAATAAAATTATAGGCTAGTATACCAATGTTACCAATTTATATTAAGGATGTGGCTAGGTGATATAATTACATCTAAAATCATGGTAAACTAGTTTTAGCTCACCTGAGGACGAAGTGCTCAAGGGTGAGCTATTGTGATGGGGACTGTCTATCGTCGTCTGTCCATCCTCAACAATTTGTTTAAACAACATCTCCTCTGAAATCACTGAATGGAAGTTGATGAAACTTGGCTGGGATATTCCTTGGATGGTCCCCTTTAAAAATTGTTCAAAGAATTCCATTCCATGAAGAACTCTGGCTGTCATGGCAACAAAAGTGAAAAACTTAAACAATCTTCTTCTCCAAACCTGTTGGTCCAATTTCACATACCGGTAATTTCACAGAATGATCTTTGGGTGGACCTCTACCAAAAGTTAAGAAAAAAAAAATGATATGTCAAAAAACACGGCCGCCAGGGGTGGGGCCAGATTTCCTTATTTAGCTATATAGAAAACTTTCAAAATCTTATTCTCAAAAAATGCTGGTCCAATTTCAGCATTATTTCACAGAAATAATTCTTGGGTGGACCTCTGCCAAAATTGTTCAAAGAAAAATGATATGTAAAAAAAAATGGCTGCAAGGGGCGGGGCAGTTTTCCTTATATAGCTATATAAAAAACTTTCACTATCTACTTCTAAACTCCTGATTCAATTTCAAATTAATTTCACAGAAATGATCCTTGGGTGGACCTCCACCAGAATTGTTAAAAAACTAATGATATGTCAAAAACATGGTTGCCAGGGACGGGCCAGTTTTCCTTATATAGCTATATGGAAAACTGACAATCTTCTTCTCTTAAACTACTTGTTCAATTTCAAATTAATTTAACAGAAATGATCCTTGGAAAGACTTTAACAAAAATTGTTCAAAGAATTTGATTCCATGCCAAACTCTAGTTGCCATGGCAACAGAAAGGAAAATTTTTAAAGACCTTCTTCTCTAAAACTAGAGGCCAGATTTGAAACTTACTTGGTATAAGTGTTCCTTTAGTAACCCTCTACAAAGATTATTCAAATTATTTGGATCAGTTAAAAACATGGCCATTTGGTCCTCTTGTTTGCATGATGCATAGCTGTGACATGCAATATTTTAATACTTATTTGTGATCAGATAATTCTTTCTTCATTAGTGATACTCTCATTCATTTACAAAAGTACTGCTGATATAAGATAATGATTATATTAATCAGATAATATAATATGTTTCATGCCTTTGTTCCATTAAGGGAGGGGGGTTGAAACTAAAGCAAGAATCAACAATATATATTTTCTACTTTCGCAACAGTAGCAAACTAAAAGATCCATTATAGTCGTATGTCTTACTTCATGTCAGTAGAGGGCACCTGATAAGTCTATACCAACAACAAACACCCGACTCAGTATATTCAGCACATATGTCAAGTTTTTGCAAACAATAAAACTGCTGTTCAGGACTTCTGTCCTTTGATTAAACTTAGAATTTTTGTAAAGTTTTTCATACCAGTTAACTTTTTTCAGAACCATAAGAGATAGTGTTTTGAAACTTACAAAACTTGTTCACCAACATTACCATCATAAACAGACAAGAGTACATATAACCCTGTCATGGCTATTGTAATAATAATGGCCCTTCTTCAACATAGAATTTTGGTTAAGTTTTTCGTACCATTTTTTTTTTTTTTTAGAACCATAACAGATATTGCTTTTAAACGGGGCACCTGTTGCCAGTGGTTATAGTCATTGACTTTCTATCTCTCAGCCCCTCACCACTGTGGGTTCGAATCCAGGTCTGGGCACTTCGGATTTTTCAAGTGAGGAAGCCTTCCATCTGGCTTGTGGTAGGTCCGTGGTTCTACCCAGATGCGCTTTGTGCCTGAAATATTGCACATGGGTCCCCCAGGGTCTTTCTTCATCGATAATGAGCTGGACGTCCCAATATGACTGAAATACTGTTAAAGCAACATTAAATTCCTAACAAACCAAACCTCCATCAACAGACATGGGTAAATAACTCTGTCATGGCTTTTGGAATAATTATGGACCTTTATAAATTGAGAATTTTGGTAAGTTTTTTGTACAATTCCATTTTTTTTCAGAACCAAAAGAGAAACTTAAATACTTGTTCACTGTCATTACCTCGATCAACAGACAAGAGTATATAACTCTGTCTTGGTTTTTGTAATAATTATGGCCCTTTTTCAACATAGAGTTTTTTTTAAGTTTTTCTTACCATCCAACTTTTTTTCAGAACAATGAGATATTGCATTGAACTTACAATACTTGTTCACCATCATAACCTCCATCAGACAAGAGTACAAAACTCTTTCAAGTTTATTTTAAAAGAAATATTGCCCTTTGTCGTCTTTGATAATACATTGAATCTGGGTAAAACTCTATAATTGGCCCCCCAAAGTCAAGTGCTGTCCTTGGACAGGTCTTGTTTGATTAGGAATTGATGTTCTTTGGTTAAGTTTTGTGTATATGTTGATCTGTTTGTTAAACCATCAGAGCTGTTACTTTGAAACATTTAACAACTTGTCACTATCATAAGATGTCTGTATAGATCAACCTTTGAGTTGTTTTTATACCCACAAAGGGAGGCATATAGTAATCGCACTGTCCGTCCATCTGTCTGTCCGTCTATCCTGCTTCATGTCCACTCTGTAACTCAAGCAGTCATTGTTGGATTTCATTGATACTTGGTACAAATAATAGGCACCTTGAGACAATGTGTCGCGAAAAAGAATCAGGTTCCTATCTCAAAGGTCAAGGTCAAAATTATGGGTCAAAGGGTATAACGAGTATACTTCGTGTCCGCTCTGTAACTCCAACAGGCATGAGTGGATGTCATTGATACTTGGTAAAAATGTTAGACACTTTCAAATGATGTGTCGCGAAAAAGAACCAGATTCCTATCTCAAAGGTCAAGGTCATAATTGTGGGTCAAAGGTTAAAATGAGTATACTTTGTGTCCGCTCTGTAACTCCAACAGGCATTGTTGGATTTCATTGATACTTGGTACAAATGTTAGGCATCTTGAGACGATGTGTCGAGAAAAAGAACCAGGTTCTTTTCTCAAAGGTCAAAGTCACAATTATGGGTCAAAGGTTAAAATGAGTATACTTTGTGTTTATGGGTCAAAGGTTAAAATGAGTATACTTTGTGTTCACTATGTAACTCGAACAGCCATCAGTGGATGTCATTGATACTTGGTAAAAATGTTAGGCACATTGAAACGATATGTTGCAGAAAATACCAGGTTCCTATCTCAAAGATCAAGGTCACAGTTATAGGTCAAATGTCAAAACTCCAATAGGCATGACATAGTTCCACATGCTACACCCTGTCCTTTTGGGGCATTTGTCATGTGACTGACCGCTCTTGTTTTTAGCTTACCTGAGCATAAAGTGCTCAATGGTGAGCTATTTTGATAGGGGTCTGTTGGTTGTCAGTCGTCCGTCCGTCCATTGTCAACAATTTCTTCAAACATCTTCTCCTCTGAAATCTCCTGGCCAATCTTAACAAAACTTTCCATAAATGTTCCTTAGTTGGTCCTCTTCCAGATTCCTTCAAAAAATTAGATTCCATGCAGACTTCTGGTTGCCATGGCAATCAAAAGGAAAATCTTTAAAAATCTTCTTCTCAGAAACTGCTCAGCCAATTTCCAAATAATTTCACAGAAATGATCCTTTTGTGACCCTTTATTGAATTCCTTCAAATCTTTCTTGTTCACAAAAAAACATGGCTGCCAGGGGTCGGGGCTTATTTTCGCTATAATACTATATGGAAAATCTTTAAAATCTTCTCCTCAAAAACTGCTAAGCCAATTTTAACAATACATCCCATGAATGTTTCTTAGTTAGTCCTCTTCCAGATTCCTTAAAAAAATTTAGTTCCATGCAGAACTCTACTTGCCATGGCAGCCAAAAGGAAAATAGTCTGAAAACTGTCTTCTCAGAAACAGCTTAGCCAATTTCAAAATAATTTCACAGAGATGATCCTTCTGTGACTCTTTATTTAATTTCTTCAAGTATTGTTGATTAGCTAAAACAAAATGGCCGCCAGGTGGTGGGGGGGCTAATTTTTACTATATATGGAAGACTTTGAAGATCATCTTCACAGTAACTGCAAGCCGGATTTCAAAATAATTTCACAGAAATTCTCCCAAGGTGATTCCTTCAAACCATGCTTCAAATGATGACCTTGTAAAGAGTTCTTTAATTTGTATGTGCATATTTCAGAGCGATAACAGGACCATCATGGTCCTCTTGTTTAATTAATTATGGTCTTTTTTTGGAATTGGTTTTTTTCTTTCTTGGATAAGTACATTTTTGTTTCATTAGGAGTTTGTGTTTACATTTGTGATCATTTTTATTTTGACTTTGAGCAAGAACAACAAACTTTCTTTTCATGCAAGTAAAGAACCTTTTATTAACTAACATAACACTTAATTCTTAAGCTAAGTCATCTTTTCTCCATATTTTTCAAACTAATAGATATCCATAAGTTTTTTAGACTTTGTTACTATTATAAGATTAAATCATATTGCATGTTAACCATATGTTAACCAAATTTTTTCATGTGGTTTGCATTAGTTATTGCCTTTGATGAACTTATCAAATGCAGTGGAAGATATAATCAAAAGTTCCTTGTGTGTGTGTGTGTGTGTGTTTGTGTGTGTGTGTGTGTGTGTGTGTGTGTGTGTGTGTGTGTATATCTCATAGAACACAATAAATTGTTTCTCATGTAGGCCAGCATCTCCTGCAACATTTAATTTGTGGTGCTTGATTAATTATGTAACAGGTATAAAAATCAGATGAGTGTCTGCATCAGCAAGGCGCTGCTCTAGTTTTACTTTTTATCTCACCTGAGCCAGAGGCTCATGGTGAGACATTGTGTGACTGGCCTTTGCCTGTCATCTGTCCGTCAATATTTGCTTTAAATGACATCTCCCCCAGCTTAGCCAATTTTCATAAAACTTTACAAGTATGATCCTTAGGTGGTCCCCTTTCAATGTTGTTCAAAGAATTAGATTCCATGCTGAACTCTAGTAGTCATGGCAACAGAAAGGAAATTCTTTAAAGATCTTCTCCTCCAAAACTAGTAGTCAGATTTGAAAATTTTGGCATGAGTGACCCTGTACAAAGATTGTTCAAATTATTTTGATATGTATAAAAACATGGCTGCCAGAGGGTGTTGTCAGTTTTCCTCGTATGTATATAGTGCAAACTTGAACAATCTTCTTTTCCAAAACTATTGGCCAGACTTGAAAATAATTTGGTATAAGTGTTCCTTGGGTGTCTCTCTACAAAGGTTATTCAATTTTTTTTTGATAATTTAAAAAATATGGCCACCAAGGAGGCAGAGTCAGTTTTCCTTATATGTATAAAGTGAAAACTACAAAACTAGTGGCCAGATTTGATAATAAATTAGCGTTACTTGGTTGAATTTTTACCTGGTTGAACCTCTACAAAGTTTGTTCCAATTATTTTGATCAGTAAAAAAACAAAGCCGTCTGGGGATGGAGTCATTTTTCCTTAAATGTTTAAAACTTAGATAATCTCCAAAACAAGTGGCCAGATTCATTTATCTTCTTCCATGAAATCGTTAATGCTTCAGCTATGATATTAGTACTTCTTCATTTATATGGAGAAACTTTTTCAAAGAAATGCTGCCATCATGATCTTCAGGTGAGGGCCTTCAGAGCCATGATGGCCCTCTTCTTTGTTACACTGATTTTAAATTCTGCACAGACATGATTTATCATTGCTGAATATTCTGATTGTGGCCATTTATTTTTGGGATAAAAACATGATTTTAGGTGTTTTTGGTTGATTTTGATGTGCTTTAGCTCCAACGTTTTTTTTCTTCTTGATAAATATTTGTCCTAGGGCTGTCAAATTTGGATATATCTAGTGCCCTTCTACATAAGGTTTGCTGAATAAGCTTATTGCGACCTTTTTTGGGGATATAAACATGATTTTTGGTGAATTTTGAGAATTAGTCATAGCTTATTTATTGTTTGTTACATTGATTTCAAATTGTGCATGGACATGATTTATGCTGAATATGCTGATTGTGATAATTTTTTAGGGGGCTAAAAACATGATTTTAGGTGTTTTTTGGTGGATTTTGATTTGCATTTAGCTCCAACGTTAATTTTTTTTTTTTTTTTTTTCTCAATTAGATGTTGCCTAGGGCTTTCAAATTTCAATAAAAGATGCATCCAGTACCTTTCTACATGATTTATGCTTATTATGATCTTTTTTTTTTAGGATAAAACCTGATAATGAGGTGATTTTGGGTGAGTTTTGAGAATTGGTCATAGGCTCATAGCATATTTGGTTTTTGTAACATTGCTTTCAAATTGTGCACAGAAATGTTTTGTGCTGATGTGGCCATTTTTGGGGGGTCTTATTATACATAGACTTGTAAAGTGAAATTTAAAACAAATGTTTTTCTCTAAAACCATACATGCTAGAGCTTAGAGATATATATTTTGCATGTATCATCGTACAAATATTCCATGGGTGTCTCATTTTGTACAGACCCTAAAGGCTAGCAGACTCTAGATTTTGTATATAGGGATTTACAGGTGAGCGATTATAGGACCATCATGGTCCGTTTGTTTTACTTAGAATTTTGGATTTTTCGACAAAGTGCAAGAGGATGACACATGTTTAAACTGAACACCCATCTAGTTTATGACTAGATAACCCATATTTTACATATTTTGGTTTAAAAAATGTCAATTTTCTTGTCTGAAAACCAAAACTTCACATCCAGCTACTTGTAATTTTGGTATTAAATATATTTGCATCAATTTTTCTATATATTACAAATGGCAAAGGAATACCAAATTTGATATGCATGTATAATTTGTAATAGTTTCATTGGGGACTTTCACAATACGGACTCTGTCCATTCATTATTATGATACACTGACAGCTGACATCTAGTCATTCATTCTGAATCAAATTGAAACTTTAAATTTATTGTGGTTAAAACTTCGAAATTACTGCATTAAAAATGTCAAAACTCTAGCTAGGGTCAATGATATAACAGGAATTCTGATATTGATATTTAATCCTCTGTTGTTCAAAATCAGTTAAGAATACTGAATAAGTAAATGTATTTTAATATTCAACTGGTTATCAGAATCTTTAATACCATATTCATTTCTGTCCCTGCCATTTTCTACTGGTAAATATTTTAGCTTATTGGAGTTTCCTGTTTGATTAGTGTCAGTTGTCAGACATCATTATACGGAACCAAGCCACTTTTTAGCTCACCATAGAGGCTCATGGTGGGCTATTGTGACTGGTCTTTGTCCGTTGTCAGTCCCTCCACACAGCTCAACTGGAGTAAGGTGCCTTTTCAGTCACCAGGCAGAAAGCTGTGGGTCATATTTTAAGGGTTCATGGCCCCATGTATATTGCAGAAATGGAATTAGAGGGTAACAGGGGAGGTAACTAAATGGTTTTAAAAATTGGTCCTCTATATGACATTGTCCAAAAGATAGGGTTAACACTGTTAAGGAGACCTTTACCCCTTACTGTTGCTCAGAAAGCACCAAGGAGACTCGCTTTGGCCTAATGACCTGCCCAAATGGCCCTTAGGTTATGACCCTTCACTCTTTGGCCCCTTACTTCAATATAACAGACTGTCCATCAACTTTGCTTCAAATGACACCTCCTAAACAGCTAGGCCAATATTAATAAAACTTTACAGGAATGTTCCTTGGTGGTCCCCTTTCAAAGTTGTGCAAAGAATCGGATTCCATGCAGAACTCTGGTTGCCATGGCAACAGACAGGAAAAACTTTAAAGATATTCTCAAAAACTAGTGGCCAGATTTGAAAACTATTTTTGTAATTGTTCCTTTAGTGACCCTCTACAAATATTGTTCAAATTATTTCGATCAAATTAAAAAACATGTCTACCATGGGGTGGAGCCAGTTTCCTTTAATAGAGATTTTCAGGTGAGCGATTACTGAACCATCATGGTCCTCTTGTTAATGAATGTTTCTTTTAAGATCATGGTGTACATATCGAGAGAATAAAGGTAGTTCAAGTGCTTATAGTTTGCAAAAGCTGTCTCAAAATTGTTTTATTTATTGAGTAAAATAGTTCTGGTATCACTTAATAGAAGGGGACCTCCGTGGTAATAGTCATTGTCTTGCAATCTCCCAGTCCCTCACCACTGTGGGTTCGAATCAGTGGTTCTACACGGGTGCGCTCTGTACCTAAAACAGTGTACAGAGATCCTCCGGGGTCTTCCTCCACCTGTAATGAGCTGGACCTCGCGATATGACTGAAAAACTGTTAAAGTGACGTTAAATTCCAAACAAACAAACAGACGTAATAGAAATTAATACGTCTACAAGCCGAATCACTTTCATTGACCGGATAAACCTAAGTTTATTAGCTTATCCCTTTATAAGGCCATTAGGAGCCATAGTCACAGGATGAAAAAAAGTACATTCCCTTTGCTCTGATTCAATTCTTCAGCGGCAACCTTTGATGCTTTGCATCAATATTATTCTTGTAACTCATGGCATTGAGGTTTGACGAGTATAAAATGCAACCACCAACTCCCAAGGTCAATGTCACATTTTTCGATCACGTGATTTACATAGACATATGGCATTAAATCTACTATAAACAATGCATATGCCTTACAACTTTCTTGTAACAACCCATATATAACAACCCCCCCCCCCCCTTACTTCCACATTCATTTTTTATGTTTCGAAACAAACGGTATGCTATACAACAGGCAGTCGAGTATGAATGATGT
>JAULCC010050430.1:0-15037 GCA_032358795.1 Nuttallia obscurata | reverse complement strand
CCAGCAAGTGTGGTTGCTATGGGAACACCGCTGGATCCTGTTGAAGGTGGTCGAGCTCCTGGGGATTGAATTAGTACCTGTTGACCTGTAAACAAAATGTGTGAATTATGGCATTTCGTATGTTAACAGCAATATACTTTAAAGATTTCATCATTTAAGTTTCAACTAAGTAATTCTACACAGCTTGCTTACTGACCATATTGAAAATAGGTCTTGCACCAAATGTTATCCACTATAAATAAAGTTGTAACAATTATTACTTTGATTGAAGATATGCCCATGCATCGTTTGAATGAGGTAATTCTTTCAGACAAAACTTATAAATTATTGTAATTATAAATAATAAAGTCAATAATGCCACTCTACTTAAATAAGATTTCTACATTTCTTACAAAAAAATCAGCATTTTAAAGTTTAACTATTAAAATAGTATGTGTATAGGTTAGTGGAAGATGTTCATCAATACCTTGTACCGAGCCCACATACTGAATGTAAGCAGGCGATGCCACGGCCTGTACCCGGTCCAACTTCATTCCTGGGGATGGAGCAGATGCCATGGTTACCTGATTGGGCTGTTGCACATATGTCAGTCTGAAATAGTTTCAATACAAATCATTTTTGCATAGATCTCAGTATAGAAAGAGTTTATTGGTGTTAAAAGCAGTCAAAGACTTCACAGAATAACCAAATAGTAGGAGTACAAACTATTTATCAAGTAAACTGATCTTTTAAATTGGGTTTACATTCAAACAAGAGTAGTTCAGATATTGTGGCAAATGTTCCACGCTTTGTTTAGAGATGGATGTACCAAGCTTTACACATGGAAGAGTTATGGCCCATACAAGACTGAAAAACCATGTGATTTCAAGTAAACATTTTTGACCAATGGAAGATTTATGGCCAAAGTAAAACTTGATGAAAACAAATCCACAGCAGAAAAGAACCATGTGGTTTCAAGCCAACATTTTTAACCAATGGAAGATTTATTGCCAAAGCATAACTGGATAAAAACAAAGCCACAGAGGGGAAAATATTATAAGAATTCAGGAAATATTTTTTAACTTTAATAATTTTCAAGGTCAAATTGTGGACATCTTAAGATCTAAATTCCACTTAATGTAAGCCCCAAAACATCCTAGAAAGCTTATATGGATATCCAGATGTCTTTTTTCTATACCCTCTGAATTCTCAAACTTACTGACCCAATCCTGTGTTATGTAACTTACTTTGGAGTAGAGGGAAGTATGACCCTTTGTTGTTGCTGGTTGTTGACCTGTACCTGGGCCTGCTGGTACTGTACAGGGGCCTGCAGGGCCTGTTGAAGGGCGGGCTGCTGTACCGGCTGCTGGAGGGCATGCTGGATTGTCTGTAATGGTTGCTGTGTAACAACAAAATAACTTGTATTACACCTGACTTGAGACATCAGAGTGTTAGTTTTTATATGCAACGAGGATAGTCACAGACCACATGTCTCGCCTTACATATGCCTGTTACAAGAGTAACAGCATATAACATATTTGGACAGTGGGCAAGGGTCAAACAGCTTGGATCCTGATTAGATGCTGAGGTACACACCAAGTAGTCTGATCTGGTTACAAGCTGTTTGCATATCACGGTCGCTTGTAGCAGGCTAAGGGTTAAAAAGTTAGATTCTGACAAGAAATCCTTTTGAAACAGTTCTGTTCATAGCCTTAATTTACCAGTAATTTTCTGATACTGATGCAAATTGAGAAAGTAAAATTTCAAGTCTCACACAGACCATTTTCATCATATGTGAGATGTTTTAGCTCATCAAAACAATGATGCAACCATTTCACAATGAACATCTCTAAAGCACAATATTTTCATCAGCAATATTGAAAAACATTTTACAAAACAAACATAAATGTGTACAATAATCTAATATTACATGTTGCCTTATAAAGTTTTTATGTAGAGGTCACACTGTTTTCAAAAGCTGACATACAAACATTGATAGTGAAATATCTCAATCTCCTATCAGTTTTCTCCTACGTACACATAAGAATTCCTTTGAAGTCTAGTAACATTTGTACACGGATGACAAAACTATGCTTTTTCTTTGTAATTTCTTACTGTGACATCTGGCTGGTATTGTCAGTTACAAGATGTTACATTTGTTGATGTTATTTTTGTGTTGTTTGAATCTTTATAGAATTATTCAAATAAAGCATTTCAGTTCACCTACTATATTCTAGAGTTTTGAAGCAATAACAATACTTTTATGTCAAGTGATTATTGAGACTTTGGTACTACAATATATTTAGACAAGATATTACTGCAAATTGTTTCACAATATTTTAAGACATGATATTATTGTGAATTGTATAACAATATCTTAGGATGATATATTGTTTTGTCTAATATATAACAATATTTTAAGACACTTTATGGCTGCTACTATTGTTATACCTGTGCCTGTATGGTGTGGACCTGCTGCACGGACTGCATGGTCTGTAATTGCTGTAGGTGGTTCTGTAATACAGAAATGTCATGTTTCACAAGCAAAATCAGGCTTTGAAATAGGCCAATTTATTTATAAACATATGCAATTTTTCCTTTACTCAGATCACTGACAAAAACTTTAAAAAAAAATTTTTAACCCTAGAGCAATGTCTCCATCAGATTTTCCGTCAATGGTGAATAGTGTCACCTGCCATAGGTAGGTTCAACATTGACCATGAAGGTTATGAAGACCTTGACATATGGTCAATATATCCAGTAAATTTTTGTCTGTTCTCAGTAAAGGAAAACATGCATCCATCCAGCATAAAGGATTCCCACTGGCATAGTTTATAAATAGAGTTACAATAAATTAATGTTTCTTATATAAATAAATTGAAAACGTTTCAAAAATGGGTAATTAAAAAGTGATACATTAATAACCGTTAAAGGTAGGCATTTCAGCATATAAGATAGACTAGACCCAAATCATACATTTTAGGACAAAAGAGACCAAATTAGCATTTGAGATCAGACTAGATGCAAACATCCTATTTATAGACAAAAAGACCACAAAAGACACCAATGATCATTTGATATAAGAATTGATCCAAATCATCCTGTTTATAGACAACGGAGACCCACTAAGCATTAAAGATAAGAAAAGATCCAAACATCCTATTTATAGAAGTTAGATATTGCATTATGGGTAGAATGATCTAGGTATATCTTGATCTCAAATCTTTTACGGGCCTTTTTGTCATATTATTGTGCATCCCAAAACCCTTTAATAATTATAAATTTTCACTCAGCCTACCTGTATCTGACTGGTTTGCTGACGGGACACCACTGCTTGATTTAAAGGAGCAGACTGGATCTGGACATGCTGAGGTGCTGCCTGGAAACCAGGAGCTTGGCTCACTGTCAAATACTGTGTCACAGTCTGCTTATGGTTTGGCACATTCTGGCTTATCACTTGAATTGTCTGTGGTTGTGTGTTCAACTGTGGAGAAGCAGCTGGAGATGGTTCCTGTTTCAGAGGACTAGAAACCATTTTGAAGCCTGACTGTAACTGGATTTTCCCCTGCTGCTGTGGAGATACCTGTACAGGTTGAAGCTGAGGAGCTGACTGAGATTGGGAGTTTGGTTGGTTCCCTGTAAAAGTCAATTGTATGCTTCCTTGTGGCAGTTGGGCACCAGGAAGAGCCATTTGAATTACATGGTTTTGAATTTTACCTCCAGGCTGGGGTGTGTGCATTCTGATGGACGGTAGAATGTACTGGACATGTGTTGGCTGAACTGTTTGATTATATGTTGGTGTCATAGGGTGACCAGGAGAAGGAGAGTTCAGCGCCGGCTGTATGGCTTGGTTTGGCTTGACAATAAAATTGGTCAGCACTGTTTGTGGTGCCATTGTCTGTGTAGAGGGTGGGTGGGGCGATGCAATGGAAGGGGCAATGTTGTGAACACTGGTGCCAATGTACTGGGCTGATCCTGCAGCTGAGACACCAGGCTTACTGACAGTAGACATCACATTTGGGGAACTGATAATCATCCCATACTGAGATGAGGGTATTCCCTGAAGCACTAACGTTCCTCCAATGTTCTTCAGACCAGCTGACGATGTATTGGGTAGAATACTCTGTTGCTGAACATTTACAGTCCCTGCAGATGTGCTAAAATTCATAGGGACAGCTGCCAGTCCCGGTGTTGTAATAGGCTTCCCCATTGTGGTAAATGTAGGTGCAACAACGGTGCTACTGACACCCTGCCTACTGAGGTTCGGCTGCTGGGGAGCTGCCACTATCTGAATGGTTGCCGTGGAAACAGGCCTTGCCAGCTGTGACCCTGTCTGCAAAGTCTGTTGCAGTATAGAGTGAGTGTTTGATAATGGATTTGGTTGTCTGCTTGGCTTCACTGGAGCTCTTTGTGAAAATTTCCCTATCACAGGACCACGGCCATTTTGGCTTCCAAGAGTTGTCTCCATGTTTGAGGACATAATGATCTTCTGTTCACTTCCTGTTGCTATGGAAATGTTATGAATTTTCACCGGTTGGTTAAGGCCTCTAGTTGAAGACACACTATCAGCTCTCTGGCCAGGAATGTGTTCATGCATGCCCTGTCGTAAGTCCTGAACACTACCTGTTGACATAAATCTAGCTTGCTTCGTTTTTGCCTTAAACACAGCACCTGTTGGCTGAAAGTTTGATCCATTACTTGCAGGACGGGGAAGTGCCCTGTTATTAAACACCTGCTGTCCACTTGCTGCCCCCACTGGGCTACTATTTCCCCCTTTTCCAGAGTCTGGGACTCTTTTGATTGGTTTGGGTCGGTAGGTTATATCCGAAGAGTTGATATGTTTCATTACCGGGGAAAATCGTTGTTGAGGAAAAGCTTTGTTTTCAATGATGTCATCCTCTGGGGTACTGTCTGTCTCACTGTCGCTGACATGCTCCTGACAATTTAAATCTATTGCTTCATCATCAGACTCTTTATTTTTCTCTGAAGTAAAATGAAACACAAAATGATAAATGTTTATAACCTTAGACAACATATAAACTCGAGCACAAATTACAGATATATTTATCAAATCTACAGGGATTCAAATTTTCAATGCTCTCTATCAATATACAAAACAGAAAAACATCAAATTGAGATGACGAGCTTTGTGCAGGACCTATCCAGACAGATAATAACAGCTCATAATATTTTTTATCCTAGATGGTGATTACTATCTACACCATATACTCAAAGTGATTGCTTTAACCTGTAACTATCAATGCCGCCCAATTAAGACCATAATAATATGCATTGTACCCTAATACTCAATTTATATATGTTTATATTATATAGGCTATATGGTAGGGCTATAATCCATCAAAATCATCAGCATCATCATTGCCACACCCTATAAAGATCTCCCATTATCAGAGAGCCTAGTTCTAATTCAAAGCTGTAGATACGTAATGGTGAAGTTTTTGTGGTACATTATTCCAATGGAAATGGAGGTTGAACTTTACATGGTATGGTAAATCAGATTTTCCACCCTTTCAACAGATACTCAAACATTTTCATACACAAGATACTGGCCAATGCCATGAAAGCACGTTTTCAGACTAAATCTTTGTATAGCACAATGACCTTTAAGCTACATCCATGGATTTTACCTGTCACACCTTGTCATCCTATTGTGTTTATTTGTGACAAGTTTCATTTAAATCTCATATAATAGTTATGGCTTTGACACGAAAACTTATTTCATGTGCATTGCCTTAAACCAACATTACATTGTCAATGTAAAATCCAGGATTTTCAGAGAAAAAAATTCTGGTTACAGACCAACTACATATCTGAAATGAACTATTAAAAGCAAGAGTTCTATTTCAAAGTGTTTTTCCTTAATAACAACAATTTCATCAGCCACATATCAAGTAGAAAATCAGATAAAGGCAGAACTTATGAAAGTGTTTACCATTCCCTGCATCCTGTGACTTATCCGGCTCACAAATCACCAACTTCTCATCATCACTTCCAGCATCTTCAATATTACCATCCTGCTTCTGCTGAGCAGTGTTGGTTTCCATTGGGACAGGCTTACTGGGGACCTGAGAATCCATATTTTCCCTGGTCTACAAAGACAGTATTGACAAATGCTCTAATATGAAACATTAAAAAAAAGTATTTATCACCTATTCATTCCAGAGTTTGAAAAATCAAGCACTGCCAAAAAAGAAAACTTTTTTCAAGTAATAATAATAATGACTGGTAAACATGAAATATTAAAACATAAAATTGACCCATCACTATTATTACTCAAGACTTTTTATTTGTTTTATATAAGGTTTTATTTGTCAGGTTTTTTTTTTATTCAATACTTGACATTTTGGGATAATTTTATTCAGGATTTTTTTTTTGCCCTTTCTAAGATAGCACACAGAAGGCAAGAAAAGCATGCTGTAATAAAGTTTTCAAAGACCATCCCAATCTGTATCTGTTTATCAATATTCATACACTTCTATATCAATATTCATGTCTTATATAAAAAGAGGCATAAAACTTCAAAGCTTTCTGGTGCAGTATTAGTATTGTGCCAAGAAACATTTTGACTTTATTAGGTTAATTTGCTTAATTGATACCACCTCAGTATTCTATTGTAATCCATGTCTAGCAGCCATTAACAAGTTATATGTATACCTTTTCTTCCTTAGCTTTGACGTCTTCATCTTTGGGAGGAAAAGCAGACAAACTCTGTGATCTCCCGCGTTTCTCCTCAAACAAGGTCAAACCTTTTGGCTCAACTTCTGGCTCAAAAGCATCATCTTTGTCGTCAAGGTCAAAGTTCACTAAAGGGTCAACTTGATCATCTGCATACAAAAGTTTATTATAATCATTTTTTTCAAATGTCTGTTATTCTATGTAAAAACTACTGAAACATAAAACAAACTTTACTATATTTATTTTTAACTGATATAGATGTATGTATTTTTCAAAAAACCTGTTACAAACCTGACAAATTCATGACATATCATAATATGTACTCTTCAGCAGACTTCTGTATAAACCCTTTAGCCTGCTAAGCGCGTCTGTGATAGAATATGCAAACAGCTTGGATCAAGATCAGACTCTGAGTAACTAAGAGTTTTATCCGGATCCAAAATATTTGACACTCGGCTAATTATTTCTCCAAATATTGGGTAAATCCAATTAAAATCAAAATCAAGGCAGACAACAGTTTATGCAGAAGACAATTTTTTCAATAAGTTAAGGGTTAAAATGGCAGAAATAAACAGTAAGTTTAGTAACAAAATGATAACTGAACCAAATGTAACCAGCAATAGCCCTGTTTGAAGTTTTAATTTATTTATTAAGGCTCAACTATGTTAAAACCTATGACTTGTACAAACACTTTAAAACCTGTTTCCTGGGTAAAACCAGTACTTCAAGGTCTTTGGGGCTCATACCCACAACCTCTTGAGCGCAAGGCAGACAACTAATCCACTTTACAACTAATCCCTTAGAAACATAACCGTGTTAGGTATTCATACGTGTAAATAGACTTCTATCCCTTTATACCTATGGCTAAATGCAGCACTGACATGTCTATAAGTACATCAAGATGAAAAAAATACAACTGATATGCACAAACACATTCAAATTCTAACTAACCATAGAAACAAATATTTTCATACCATTACAAAGGAATGTTTTTGGGTTTTTTTTTCTATTCTATTCTAAATCTGATAAGAAATGAAAAAGAAGATACAAAAATTAAAAAAAAATAAGTAAAAAGAATATGAATCTAACTGCCTGAAGCTGCCTTAAATAACCATAAGAGTTTTTGTAAATTACATCATTACTACAATTCTTACCATCCATAAGGTCTGCTGATCCAAGTCTCTGACTGTTAGATCTCTGTTTCAATGTGGCTGCTATAGTACTTGACCTCTTCCTGTCTCTAGAACACCATTTCCATTGAGGATGGGCCTTGAAGTGGGCTTCTTTTACCTGAAAGTACCAATAAAATTTTAAAATGGGCCAATCAAAACAGCGTATGCAGAAAACCTATGGTCTATCTCTTGTGGACCAATCAAAACAGCTATGTAGAAAACCTATGTTCTATGTCTTGTGGACCAATCTAAACAGCCTATGAAGAAAACCTATGTTTATGTCTTGTGAACCAATCCAAACAGCCTATGCAGAAAACCTATGTTTATGTCTTGTGGACCAATCAAAACAGCTATGTAGTTGTGAACCAATCCAAACAGCCTATGCAGAAAACCTATGTTCTATGTCTTGTGGACCAATCAAAACAGCTATGTAGAAACCTATGTTCTATGTCTTGTGGACCAATCTAAACAGCCTATGAAGAAAACCTATGTTTATGTCTTGTGAACCAATCCAAACAGCCTATGCAGAAAACCTGTGTTTATGTCTTGTGGACCAATCAAAACAGCCTATGCAGAAAACCTATATTTATGACTTGTTGACCAATCAAAACAGCCTATGCAGAAGACCTATGTTTATGTCTTGTGGACCAATCAAAACAGCCTATTCAAGAAACTTTTTTCTATGTCCTGTGGAGCTGTTTATATTTACCTGGTGTGCAAGGTCATGGTACTTTTTCTTCTCTATTGTCCCAAGGGCATACCACCATTCGCCAAGAATTTTAGAAACTGTCCTGTTGTCCTGATTTGGATGTCTTTGATGCACAAGTGGACGGTGGCGCTTGCTGAATATCATGAAGGCATTCATAGGTCTGCGTATGTGATCCTTCTCCTTGGCCTAAATAAAAATTATAGATCATCATATCAAGTCATATCATCTTTTTGAGCGGTAACTTATCAAGAAGGATTTTCTGCAAATTTCAAATGAATTTGATTTTCTTAACAGAGTGTTTATGTCTCTACAATAAGGGTAAAATTGGTGATGATATTAATTTGTAAAAGTGACCCAGATAGATGCCACAAGAAACTGGAGACACAACAAACAAAATAATCATTGTTGTAGAGAACCAAGCTGTTGCGTTGTGTCAATGCAATATCACCTACACCAAGGTTATAACTATTTTGTTTATTTGATCTGTGACATGATAAAATGGGATCAATCTGTTTTTCAAGCTCTTTGCTATGACATAATAGCACTCACAAGGTTGTAGATCTATATAGCTGTAAGTTTTTAGACATGAAACTGGACAAATGCTTAGAAGTCTTCACGTTTTCTCAGACTAAATCTATTTAAAGCAAACAGTGACCTTCAGTTACAGGAATGGGTGTTGTGTTTGACATATCATCATTCTGTGGTGATGATTTAATGCAAGTTTGATTAATATCCCATCCTGCATGTCAAGGTTTACGGCCTGGACACACATTTTTGATGTATATCACCAGCCAGCAGCCTGCCCAAACAAAAGGCATTGCCAATCTAGCAACCAGTGTTCTAAAATAGTACAATAGCACATATCGGTAGTTAGAAACTTTACTAATTTGTTTGTTTATTTGTTTATTTGGAATTCAATGTAGCTTTAACAGTATTTCAGTTTTACTTAACAAAGACACATCCAATAATTCAATCTCTATACTGACAGTTTTGACCACTAGGTGAGGACTTCTTCAGATCTGTCAGCAGTACAACTGAATTATTGGATATGTCATAAGGAACAGCATTCTAAATTCATTTAGTTATCCTGTTTAATCTTTTCTTTGAATTATACCAGCGGTCCAATTCTGAACAGTGTAAAAGGGTCAGAATTGATTATTCAGCACACACTTCACCTTTTGACTGCAGAACTGTTAGTCTATAAATATCATAAAATCCTATCCTATTAGTTAAATAATTCTTTTATTTATAGAGCAGACCAAGATCAGATGTTTCATGAAGAAGCTATTTGATCTAGTTCTACACTGTTGGCTTTTAAAAACTAAATATAATGATTATGTTAACAATGAAAGTCTGTTTTATCAGGTTCTGCACCATTTAGCCTAAACGTATCAATTTTGCATTTACGGTAACAAAATATTTTAGAACTTATAATCCTCTTGGCAAACCATTTTCAGATTTGTAGACTATGGTATAGGTTTCCCTGACAGGGGAATATTGTTTTCTTTGCATCTAGCACTAATACTGGAAGGTGCAGTGGATATGGTGGCCACCTTGCACTCAGGATATTAAGGTTCAAGCCTCAAATGTGGCCTTTCTCATTAGTCATCAAGAGCAAGTTCTACACAGGAAGCACACTTGAAAATGTTTCAATAAGTCACAGACTTTTAACATAATCCAGCTAAATCAATAACTAATACTAATGTTTGAAGAGCTGGTTTTGTTTTATTGCGACCACTCTCATCATTCCCTGTTTGTTAGTTCTACAATCATTTCAGGGAGATTTTTATGTGACAAAACTTCCTAGTGACAAAGAGTGTGAGTAGACCCATATCAAATGGTTACTAAAGAGGCCAACAGATCTGGGTCTACATTGTGAATGCCTGGCTATACTGGCTGGCAATATTCAGTAGCCTAAATAAGTATACAAACTTTTCTTGGACTTCTGGATTCTTCTTTGTCCTTCAGTGCACTAAGAGACTGAGTTCTACGTTTCGCTGATAAATTCTTCTTTGCCAACTCCGACTGGTCTGGCTCCTCTTTTACATCAAAAACATCGTCATCATCATAGTCGGCATCAGGCAAGTCGTCGTCATCATCTTTAGGAACTGCAATTAAAACATTGATGATAATTTCAAATACACACCTACAATGACTTAGTCTATGATAATCTCTTCTTTTCTCTGAGCTAGTTTTTTAATATGATATACTCCTGGATGAAAATTCAAATAAATTGAAAAAATACAAGAAAACAGATAAAGATACTGAAAGCACAGCAGTTCTGTGCTATGAGATCTGTATCTATATTTTCTCAAAAAGATTCAAAACATGCACAGTAAAATTCCTGTCAGTAACATTTACAATGACCACAATCTTAAAATATAAACAAACACTGGTATTTATTTGTTTTGTTATGTTTTTGTTATTTCACTTACCTGAATGTCAAGGCGTTAAAACAATACTAATAATGTCCTATTTTATTGGCCTATTAGGAGAAGTAACATTAAATCAGACTGGCCAATTAGTAGAAATGATGTCCAGTTTTATTGGCCTATGGGGAGAAGTAACATATAATCTGATTAGCCAATATGTAGAATAAGACCAGTTTTATTGGCCTATTGACCTCATCGTGAATCGGATTGGCCAGTCAATAGTACCCATAGACTAAATACAGATATGTCTTTTTTATGTTAGGTCTAAGTTAACTCAATGTATCCTATATCTAATAGTAACGTAGATGAAATATTGTAAAAATAAATACTTACTGTTATCCGAGATACTCTGGTGAATGGCTGCTGGGCGTTTTGGAGGCAAAGTTACGGTTTTCTTTGCTGGCTTTGCCTCCACTGGGGTGGCAGGCTTTGAAACCACTGGGGTAACAGCAGCAGTAACCGTGGGAACGGTGTTAGTTAGGTATGGTACAAGAGAATGCCACTGGTAGACTCTCACCTGTTTGGGCTCCTTGTTAATCTCTGAAATCAGATTAATGTGTTCATTTAAGACAACTGTTCTGACAAAAATAGACTAAAATACATATACTAATATATCTTATGCTCAAAATGTTGCCTTGAGCATAACTAGAACATTTACTGACTGTAATTTATTCCCCCCCCCCCCCCCAACAACTCATTTCACTGGTCAGTATTCATTAGTTTAGCAAAAACTGAAAAGGAAAGTAACATGTCTAAGTAGACTTTTGGTACTTTTACACTACACTTCCTCTTGTGCTTGAAAATTGTATGAATTTGTACTGAATTCCAAGCATTAGTTTCAAGTAAAGGGGGTATAATTATTCATTAGTAAAAACCCTGACAGTCAATGCAAACCGTTTTTTAAATTGAAAGATTTCATAAATGTAAAACCACCAAGATAAATAGCCATATATTCAGTAATAACTGAATTCAATATTGCATTTTTCAAATGCATTTTAACAAATCAAAATTCAGTAAATCAATCCTAATGTATTTCTGTTTGTTAGTGTACCTTGTTTAATCAGAAAATATTTGTCAGCTAAGGACAAATATATTAACATGACTGACAATAAACTAGACCAGTTACTGAATGTGACAAATACCCCTTCTACACTGCTTTGATAGTGAACAAAAGCCTTTACTCTGTATACTATGTTACTTGTATTTGTTTATTAGGAATTAAATGTCGCTTTAACAGTATTTCAGTCATATCGCGACATCCAGCTCATTTCAGGTGGAGGAAGACCCAAGGGGACCTCTGTACATTATTTCAGGCACAAAGTACTCGGGTAGAACTACCGACCTGTCGCAAGCCAGCTGGAAGGCTTCCTCACTTGAAAAATCTGAAGTGCCCTGACCGGGAATTTCTTGACACAAAGCGATTAAAATGCTTAAGTTCAAGGGGACATAACTCTGTTATGTCTTGATGTATATGCACCAAACTTATGTCTTGCACATCCACTATTTGTGTGCTGTATACCAACTTTCATTGCATTCCATTTAAAACTGAATGAGAAGTTTAAGCCACAAACTACTTACGTTTTTTAATACTGACGCATTTATAATGCCCAAGTTCAAGGGGACATAACTCTGCAACGTTTTAAGGTATTTACACCAAATATATGTCTTGCACATCTACAATTTGTATTGATGATGTATACCAAGTATCATTGCAAAAAAACAAAAAAAAAACATTAATAGACCTCCACACAAAAATTATGACAGTAAATCAGGAAAGGATAGTTCCATTTGTTAATTTATCTCTGATAATCTTTCAGATGATAATGGTTAATAATTTCATCTTTGAGTTAAAGTCTGCAAATTTTCATGAGAATAGTGTTGCTCATTTCCAACCCAGAGTTTAGTTGCCTACACAACCTGAGATATCAAGCTTCTAGGACACACTCACCTGCTTCCTGAGCTACAACTGTCCGCGTCTCCACATTGTTTATAGGCATAACAGGCAAGAGAGCCGAGGCAGCTGTCCTCTGTTTTACTGTCTCACCTACTGCAGGTTTGTACATGTGGGATGCATTCTCCTGACCCCCAGCCAGTGTTTCCTTCATTCCATTATGGGCCATAAATGTCTGTACATTCAAATTCGCTGAGACAGGAATGAGCTGGGCATCAATTGTTATTGTGTCCCTGTGTTTCCAGTCTGACAGACTCTGGGTTGCCGGACGGGGTTTTATCTCGACAGGCTGTTGCATGTCGAGGGTCGATGACAGGCTGCCTCCTCTGGTGTGAGGTTGAGCTGCAAGATGCTGTTGAATTGTGGATGCATACAAAGTATGCCCTCCGTTGTTGTGATATGGCGTCGGTGAAGATGGAATAGACTTTGCCATCTTTGGTGTGGAGACATCAATGCCAGAGTCAGAGCTTTTCAGATGCTCTTTGTTTATTAGAGCCAGGTTTGGTGCACGGGTCCTGTCAATTAAAGAGGGATGCTGAAAAGCTGAGGCATTGCCTGTTTGAGAAAAACGTGGCGTGATGGGGGAAATATGTTCAGAGGATGAGCTTCCAGATTTGTTAGAATTTCCAGAGCTCCAGCTTCTAGTAGGAGAAGCCATGTAGCCGTGGTTGGGATTTTGTGGGTGGGGAGAAATGGGAGCAAAGGCCGCAGACATTCCCCTGAGGCCGCCCTGTGGTGATGAAGGATGTCGCTTTCTGGGGGATAAACTGCAAACAGATGAAGGCGTTGGAGAGAAGGCTGGGGTTGTTGACCTGGAATTCCCTAGTGACACCAACATATTTGCTGCCTCTGTTTCATCGATGCCATGGTTACTTGGGTCATAGTCTGTGTCCCTTGAACTGTGTGTGTCTGCCCATTCAATTTGCCCATCTTTGATATTGCCTTCCATTAGGCCAGGGATGCTAGGTGCCGACCTTGGCACCTTACCAGACGACAGATGCCGCGAGCAGAACCCCCTTCGTTGTGATTCCTTTGTACAACCTTCCTTTGAGCACAATCTTCTCCACTGCTTCCCATTGAACTTTTTTCTGATCCCATTGGGCGTCGAAACAACATCTCCTTTCTTGTACTTTTGGTTTGAAGTCGGAGAGCGCGGTGTACTAGATCTACTACTCTCACAAGACTGGGCACTACGACTTCTAGCTGCATCACGCTTTTTCAGAGGATGCCGATTTTTGCTGTCGTTCAAACTCTGGCCAGATCTAGAACCTGGTGTTGCACTTCCTGACCTGGGAGTGCTCAACCCTGAAGAATCAAAGTACACTTCTTCGCTCTTCATCTCATCGTCTGAAGATTCACGTTCAAAACTGGCACTCTGGGCGATGGATGGTGAATGTTCCATAAATCGCGGTGACTGAGTAGGCTCCATGTAATGATGATGTTGTGACGGGGGTCCAGGCAATGATGGCTGATGGGGTATTGTCGGTGGGTGTGACTGTAGATGATGATGTTGTTGTTGTTGTTGTTGATGATGATGATGATGATGGTGGTGGTGCTGCTGTTGTGGCTGCTGTAGAGCTGGCTGGGCCATTGGCTGTATATGCTTTAAATAGAAATAAAAAAAAATAAAATCAGATTAATTCCAAGTAGCTTTTCTCGTAAATTCACATTACACTGATAGCAATATGCCTGCAAGTCAAATGATTTTCTGTCAGTAAAGATATTTACAACTGCTCTATCTTAACTATTATGGCATATCATTTTAATCATTTTCAGGTTAATATGACAATTAAGTGTGCCAATGTTTGATAAATTTGAATAGAGAAGAAGCCACTTTATACATGAACAGTAAAAATTAAGGCACTTATTTGAGAAATTATTACTATCAGGGCTTTTGTAAAAAGCTATTTCAAATTTTTGTCAAATTTCAGCAATGTTTCCTAAAATTGGCAAATATAATCAAACAGAAAGTGTGCTATTGTTTATTATAATGTGTAACACAATTATGTGTCTTCACATCTTAATCAACAAGGTCAAAATTAAAACAGCTCTCTAATTAACAAGGTCAAAATTAAAACAGCTCTCTAATTAACAAGGT